>CAUYLG010031996.1:0-75304 GCA_963573385.1 Cacajao melanocephalus
TTGAGACCAGCCTGACCAACATGGTGAAACCCCATCTCTACTAAAAATCTAAAATTAGCTGGGTGTAGTGGTGCATGCTTGTAATCCCAGCTACTCGGGAGGCTGAGGCAGGAGAATCGCTAGAATCGCTTGAATCGAGGCGTAAGTTGCAGTGAGCGGAGATTGCACCATTGCACTCCAGCCTGGGCAACAAGAGTGAAACTCCGTCTCAAAAAAAAAAAAAAAATCCTCAACAAAATACTAACAAACTGAATTCAACCACACATTAAGAAAGATCATTCACCATGATCAAGTGGGATTCATTTCAGAGATGCAATGATAGTTCAACATAATGCAAATCAACATAAATCATATTAATAGAATCTAGGACAAAAAACATATGATCATTTCAATAGATGCTGAAAAATCACTCAATAAAATTCAACATCCCTTCATGATAAAACTCTTAACAAACTGGGTATGGAAAGAACACATCTCAATACAATGAAGTCCGTTCCATGTATGACAAATCCACAGCTAATATTATGCCAAACATGGTAAGTTAAAAGCTTTTTCTCGAAAATCTGGAACAAGACAAGGATGCCCACTTCCACCACTTTTATTCAAGGTAGAACTACTAGAAGTTTAACTAGAGCAATTGGGAAAGAAAAGAAAGAAAGATCATCCAAATTGGAAAGGAAGTGGTCAAATTAGTCTTGTTCACAGGATGACATGATCGTGTATGTGTGTGTTTGTGTGTGTGTAAGAAATCTTAAAGACTCCATTAAAAAACTTATAATTAATAAATGAATTTAGTGAAGTTGCAGTATACGAAATGATGACAACCCTAACGAGTGAGTGAGGCAGGTGCCCCAATTGAGGCTTACTGAGCCAGAACAAGGGCATGCCCAGGAAAAACATGCATCACAGACACATTTGTGGCTGTTTTTCCCATAGAGGTCCTCAGGAGGTTTCACACATTTTCCTTAAAAAGGGAGATGGGGCAGTGAGATGAATGGTTACATACCTGTGAGACTTCAGTTAGTGCCCAGTAATCTACAATTTACATAGGGTAAACATATGAAGAGAAAGGGAGCAGAGGAAGATGACATCTTAGGGCAGGGCAGGGCAAGGCAGGGCTGTCTTAAGAAAAGTTAATCTCTTCTTTGTTCTATAACTGGGAAAATAAGCTAGTAAATGACATGTTCATTGCGGAGTTTGTTGAAAGGGCTGGTTTCCCTCTAGCCCTTAGGGAAGAAAGCTTAGTATCTGTTAGCAAGGAAGGAGATGTAATGAGGCGTGTCCAACTTCCCATCAGGTCATGGTCATGAACTCAGCTTTTAAGGTTTCTCTAAGGTCCCCTTGGCTGAGAGGAGGCCTGTTTAGTCGGTTGGAGGCTCAGAATTTTACTTTTATTTCTCAATCAACATACAAAAATCAGTAGTGTTTCTATATACCAAAAGCAAACTAATCTGAAAAGGAAAGCAGAAACACAATCCCATTTGTAATAGCTACAAAAAAATTAAGTACCCTAGGAATATACTTAACAAAGGCAGTGAAAGATGTCTACAATGAAAGCTATAAAACACTGATAAAAGAAATTAAAGAGGACATGAATAAATGTAAAGATATCCAATGTTCATGGGTTAGAAGATTCTATTGCAATATTCTAATGCAATCTCTATCAAAATACTAATAACATTCTTCATTTTAAAAAATCCTCAAATTCATATGGACCCACAAAAGACCCCCCCAAACAGCCAAAGAAATTTTGAGCAAAACAAAGCTGGAGGCATCACAGTACCTAACTTCAAAAAATACTACCAAGCTATAGTAACCACAACAGCATGGTGCTGGCTTAAAATCTGACCCAGAGACCAAAGGAACAAAACAGAGAACACAGAAATCAATCCACATATTTACAGCCAAGTGATTTTTGACAAAGACACTAAGAACACACAATGGAGAAAGGACAGTCTCTGTGATAAATGATGCTGAGAAAACTGGATATCCACATACAGAAGCATGAAACTGACACCTGTCTCTTACCACATACAAAAGGATCAAAAACTTCAATCTTAGACCAGAAAATATGAAACTACAAGAAGAAAACATAGAAACACTTTATGACATTGGATTGAGCAAGGAATTTTTGGATAAGACCTCAAGAGCACAGGCAACAAAAGCAAAAATAGACAAATGAGGTTACATCAAACTAAAAAGATTCTATACAGCTAAGGAAAAGAGTGAAGAGACACCCCACAGAATAGGAGAATGTATCTGTAAACTTTGCATTTGACAAAGGGTTAATATCCAGAACATATAAGGAATTCAAATAACAGCAAAAAATCCCAAGTAATCCAACTTTAAAATGGGCAAAAACTTGAATCGATATTTCTCAAAAAAAAGACATTCAAATGGCCAACAGGTGTATGAAAAAAGTGCTCAAGATCTAGTCTTTAGGGAAATGCAAATTAAAACTACAATGAAATATCACTTCGCTCCATCTAAATGGCTATAATAAATCTACTCATCTGACACAGGGCTAATATCCAGAATCTACAAAAAACTAAAGCAGATTTACCAGAAAAAAAAACCCATTCAAAAGTGGGCGAAGGATACAGACACTTTTCAAAATAAGACATTTATGAGGCCAACAAACATATGAAAAAATGCTCAACATCACTGGTCATTAGACAAATGCAAACCAAAGCCCCATTGAGATACCATCTCATGCCAGTTAGAATGGCGATCATCAAAAAATCTGGATACAACAGATGCTGGAGAGGATGTGGAGAAATAGGAACACTTTTACACTGTTGGTGGGAGGGTAAATCAGTTCAACCATTGTGGAAGACAGTGCGGTGATTCCTCAAGAATCTAGAAACAGAAATTCCATTTGATCCAACCAATCCCATTACTGAGTATAAACCCAAAGGATTATAAATCGTTCTATTATAAAGACACATGCACATGTATGTTCAATGCGACACTGTTTACAATAGCAAAGACCTGGAACCAACCCAAATGCCCATCAATGATAGATTGGACAAAGAAAATGTGGCACATATACACCATGGAATACTGTGCAGCCATAAAAAACATTGAGTTTGTGTGCTTTGTAGGGACATGGATAAATCTGGAAGCCGTCACCCTCAGCAAACTGACACAACAACAGAAAACCAAACACCGCATGTTCTCGCTTATAGGTGGATGTTGAACAATGAGAACACGTGGGCACAGGAAGGGAACATCACACACTGGGGTCTGTTGGGGGGTGGGGGGCTAGGGGAGGGACAGCAGGGGTGGGGAGGTTGGGGAGGGATAACACTGGGAAAAATGCCGACATAGGTGACGGGGGGGATGGAGACAGCAAACCACCATGGCATGTGTGTACCTATGCAACAATCCTGCAAGATGTGCATATGTACCCGAGAACTTCAAGTACAATTAAAATAAAAATTAACACTAAAAAAAAAAAAATAAAAAACAACAAATGCTGTTAAGGATGTGGAAAAAGGGGAACTCTTACACACTGATGGTAGGAATGTAAATCAATACAGCCATTATGCCAAACAGTATGACGGTTTCTCAAAAAACTAAAGCAGAACTACCATATGATCCAGCAATTCCACCACTGGGTATATAGCCAGTGAAAATGAAATCAGTATATCAAAGAGATATCTACACTCTCATATTTATTGCAGCAACTCACAATAACCAAGAGATGAAATCAACCTGAATGCTTACGAATGAATGGGCAAAGAAATCTATTAATGTTTGCTGTGTATACATACACCTTTGAATACTGTTTAGACATAAAACTGAATAAAATTCTGTCATTTGTAGCAACATGGATGAATCCAGGGATATTATGCCAAGTGAAAGACATCAGGCACAGACAGACAACCACATGATCTTACTCATATGCAGAGTCTAAAAAAGTTGATCTCTCATGCCTGTAATCCCAGCGCTTTGAGAGGCCGAGATGAGTAGATCACCTGAGGTCAGGAGTTCAAGACCAGCCTAGCCAACATGATGAAACCCCATCTTTCCTAAAAATACAGAAATTAGCTGGGTGTGGTGGTGGGGGTTTGTAATTCCAGCTACTCGGGAGGCTGAGGCATGAGAATCGCTTGAACCCGGGGGCGGAGGTTGCAGTGAGCCGAGATCGCGCCACTGCACTCCAGCTTGGGCAACAGTGAGACTCTGTCTCAAAAATAAGTAAATAAAAAATAAAAATAAAAAAGTTGATCTGATAGAAGGAGAGAGTAGAATAGTGGTTACCAGAGGCTGGGGAGGGGATCAGGGAGAGGGGGATGGAGAGTGGTTGGTCAACAGGTACAAAGTTAGAAAGGAAGAATAAATTCTAGTTTTCTATTACATAATTGGGCGACTATAGCTAATAATAATGTAATGTATATATCAAGATGGTTAGAAGATAGGATTTTATGTTATCACCACAAAGAAATGATAAATGTTTAAAGTGATGGATATGCTAATTGCCTGATTTGATCATTATGCAAAGTATACGTGTATTGAAACATTACACTGTACCTCACAAATATTTACAACATTATGTGTCAATTATAATAAAATAAGACAATTTTTTTAATGAACAAGAAACGATACTCTGGTAAAGCTCAGAAAGAGAAGAGCAATGAGGGTAGTGGTGGACTAACACTACCACAGGGTAGAATCTATTCTAAGCCTTGGTATAAGGAAAGGGGACATCTTAAACTGATTACACGAAGATAAACTGTCTAACAAGCATTACGGGGACAATGGGGTAGCCATATGGAAAGAACACAGTAGGATCCATACCTCATATGAAAATGACTCCAAAAGGAACAAATATTTAAATATGACAAATAAACCAGAGAAGTTCTAGAAGAAAACCATGGAGAAAATTCCTCATAATTTTGAATTGCAGAATCTGTTTCTAATTATTATTTATAACCTAGATACCATACAAGGAAACTGACAAATATATCTGTCTGCATGGCCCCAAACAAAACAAGCAAAGTCAAAAGAGAATAAAGCACTGGGAAAAAATACTTATAGTTCTCATCAGTCAGAGGACTATTCTTGCTAAAATATAAAGAACTCTTGAATTGGTAAGAGAAAAAGAGAAATGAGCAAAGGATATGAACAGATGGCTCATGAAAAAGGAAATAAAAATATTTAAGCATGAGAAAAATGATATATAATTTTTCAGCAAAAAATCCAAACATTTGATAACATGTTGGTGAGAGTGTGGAAAAAGGTAAACTCTCAGCTATTACTGGCGGGAGTATAAATTAGCTCATCTGTGAGAGAAAATCGTATCTGTCAAAATTTTAAATGTACAAACTCGTTGTACAAGTGTCCTTCTGGGAATTTATCCCACAGATATGTTTACCTATGTATAAAATGATGTATGCATAAAGTTATTCACTGCAGTATTGCTGATAACAGTAAAAGTCTGAAAACAACCCAAGTTAGAATACTGGTTAAATAAATTACAGTGCAACTCTACAATGGAATGCTATGCAGCAATGAAAAAAATGATAAAGTTCTCTGCATATTCAAATAGAAAGAATTCCAAATTATACTGAGTGAAAAAAAAATAAAGTATAGGACAGTGGAATAATATGCTTTATTTTGTATGCATGAAGACCACTAGGAGGATACCGTCCAAGAAACAACACTGCTTTCCTTGAGTGGGATGAGGGAGAAGAACTAGGTAGACTGATGGCAGGGACGGGTATTTCCCTGTGTCCCTTTTACAGGCTGAGTACCCGGTATCCAAAATTCTTGGGACCAGAAGTGTTTTGGATTTTGAATTCTTTTGGATTTTGGAATATTTGCATATGCATAAGAAGATATGTGGGGATAGGATCCATGTCAAAATATATAATTTATGTTACAAATATACACACAGCCTGATGGTAACTTTATATAATGTTTTAAATAATTTTGTGCATGAAACCAAGTTTTGACTGTGTTTCAATTCAACCTGTTACATGAAGTCAGGTGCAGAATTTTCCACTTGTGGTGTCACGGTGCTCAAAAAGTTTTAGATTTTGGAGTATTTTGAATTTCTGATATTTGGATTAGGGATGCTCAGCCTGTATGTGTATATATTTGTGCCCTTTCTGCTATATGAATATATTATCTATATAAAACATCAAATTTAAAAACATGCAATAAAAGAGAAAAAAACACTATTCAGCTGTTAAAAAGAAGGCCAGGCATGGTGATTCACACCTGTAATCCCAGCATTTTAGGAGTCCTAGGTGGGCAGATAGGAGTCCTAGGTGGGCAACATGGCAAAAACCTGTCTCTCTCTTTTTTTAATTTTTATATTTTTTTCTGAACCTACTGCGAGATTTAGAAGGAAAAAAACCTGCCTCTTAAAACAAAAACAACAAAAAAGAAGTCAGCACTAGAATTACTGATGCAATGATATCCAAAAGATGTTTTAAAGAGAAAAAGCAAAGTGAGAAAGTGAGTACAGTATACTTCCATTCATGCACTTTACAAAAAGATGTATCTACATCAGCCCTGGAAATATACACCAAACTGGGATAAATGACTGCTTCTGGGGAAGGCAAATAGGAGACTCAAACATGCACCTGACATTGGATGTTCTTTGCTACTTTTAAAATATTATTTTATTAGATGAAATTTTATGTCTAAAATGAAATTCAAATGTTTATCCCCGGCCAGATCTCACCTATGAGCTCTGTATTTCCAACTGTTCCACTTGGATTTCTCACAGGCACCTTCAACTCAGTAAGTACAAATCTAAACTCGTCATCTTTCACACAAAACCTAGTTCTCCCTCCAGTGTTCCTTGTCATTGTTCACATCACCACCCTTCAGCTGCTCAAGTCAAAAGTGTGTGCCGTTCTCAACTCCCCGCTCTTCCTTACTCTAACACCCATGTCACCAAGTCCTGTAGATGCTCTCTCTCCACTACATCCACCTCTGTTCATCTTCACTGGCAGTGCCCTAAACCAAGCAATCATCTCTCTCAACCCTACCATGGTCATATAGCAGGTCTCCCACAGCTGCTCCTGCCTCCTTTTCTTACAATCCAGTCATTCTACTCCCCTACTTAAAAGCGTTCTATTACTTGCAGCAGCCTTTTCACTTTTGGGAAGTAATACAATGAGATGGATCAGAAAGGGGCCAGAACTCTCATTATAGTCCACACGATTTTCTAATCCCTTCTCGTGTCATTTTCCCAACTCACTCTTTACATTCCAACCACACTAACCTTCATCTAGTTCCTCAAACTCTTCATCCTCCAAGATTCACCTGCTAAGCCCACATCTCTCCTCATAACAGCACCACTAAGCTTTTACTGCATTAACTACCTCTTATCCTTTTAGTCTCAGTTTAAACACATTCTCTTAGGAGCATCTCTATGACCTTTCAGACTACATCACACCCCTAGTTTTATGCTGATTTAGCAACCCTCCTTCAAACAATTTACTGCAAGAATAACTCAATAATAAAATCAGTTGTTAATATTTATCCCTCAGTCCAAGGACAAGAATGGTTTTGCTCACTCTTGTATCCTAAAACAATGCCCACAAAACAAACATTTGTCAAAAGAACAAATAAACAGAAGGAGCGGGAGGCAAAACTAAAGGGAAAACCAAAGGCCTGCACATGAGAAGGGCTCATGCCAGCAGTGGCCTCCAGGAAGCACAGTGTCCTGCCCAAACTCTTGCCTCAGCAGTCCGGGCCCCTGGCTTGTTCCCAACATCTGCCTACTCACCACATTCTCTGGGGACTGGAGCTGGCCTGACAAGGCTGGGCTGCTATTATAGCCAGAGGTCATGCCAGATGAGAGGCTTCCACTAGAGCTGGTGCACAGGGAGCTGGAGTTGGCCAAGGTATGTAGTTTTTCCTCTTCCTAGGAAGGATAAATCACCATCAACCAGCTTCTGATGCACCCTCACTGGCTGTGCCCTCTCCTGCCCGCCCCTTCCCTGCTCACCTCTACTGTTCCTTCACCCACCTCCCAGGGCCCCACTGACTTAGCCTCACATGCTCTGGCTTCCTTAAAGCCACTGCTGCTCTTATTTCCCCACACCCCACACTTCACACCAAAGCCTCTTCCTCCCAGGCTTTGGCCTGGGGACAGGGGCTGGTCTCATTATGTAAAAAGAGAGTGAGCCCAGCTTTGAGTTGACATCAGGGGTCCCACAGCCTCCTCCAAATGTTATGTACGTCCCAAGACTCAGAGGCAGCCACAGTGAAAGTGGACCAGTCTGAGGTCCAGGCTTATCCTAAAATCAGAGGCTCGCCCCACACCACACCCTCAATAGCTGGGAAATGATCTGCTGGTGGATTCTCAGCTTCTCTTGTTTAGTTCGCTCCCGCAGTCGGTCTTGAGCACGGGCAATCTCCAACTTGGCCTCCTCACGGGCCTGCTGGTAGTCTCGCAGCATCAGCTCTATGTCAAAGGCTGGATGAGCAGACTTTGACACTGACTCTGGGCTCCTGAGGAAGATCACAGGATGGAAAGATACACTCTAACACGGTGGGTGGGTGACAGCCCTGGTCTGTCCACCCAAGGCTAGTTTGGGTGATACCACCTTCTTAAAAGGCCCATCCTCCATTTGCCCACAGGATTTTAAAGTTTGATTTTTCATCCTCATGAGAGGTTGCTGGACAGAGAGAACCAAGCCACTTTGAGACCCAGGCCTGCAAACCTGCACAGCCTGTCAGAAACCTTCTGTCTATCCTTTCCTGTGCCTTATCTCTGCCCACCCCTCCCTCACTCCATTTTCTCCTATGTCCTCTTTCCATTTACCCTGTCTCCCACAGCCACCTCCACTTGTCCACAGGTATAGAGAACACTCCAGGATACTAAAACTTCAGCTCCAGCTCCCACACTCCCCTCCCCCAACAGACCCTGCCCCCATCAGGGTTCTGGGTCCACCCTACCTGGTGGTCTCCACAACATCCTTCCTCAGTTGCTGCAAGTATTCTCGGCGTCTGCTGGGCAAGTCAAGATCCTGGATGAGGCGATCTTTGCTGGGCAGGAGGCTCAGTTGTTTCTGGGGGCTAAGGCTTCGAGTCGGGCTGAAGTTCTGAAGTCGCTTAGCCCGCTCTCCCCTGAGGGTCTCGATGGCTTCTTTTTGTCTGAGGCAAAATATGATTCACTGAAGCTGACCCTGAATGCCCTTTGCTTTAAGATCTATCTCTGACCCCTGGAAGATCCCAGAGATGTACAAAGGCAGAGGGAACAGCAAGCTATTAGCTTTCTTGGGTTCTTTCCTCTCAGCCTACACCTTCTCCTCCCGACCCCAGGCTGAGGCCCTTACCGCACGTGGAGATCCTTCCAGGTGGATATCACAGGTTCATCAGCAGCAAGCACCTCCCCTGTCCCACTCTGCAGTACCTGGAGCAGGGCATCTGCCTCCCCAAAGCCGTGGTGCAGTTTTGCTTCTGTGAGCTCCACGCTGAGTGAGATGTTCTGGGCCCCAACTTGCAGGGGGATCTGCTCCCTTTGGGACCACTCAGGATCCTGGCTGTGGTCATTAGGAGGTTGTGGGGGGCTCTGTTCCTGCTTTACAGAGCTGAGATCACAGCTGGCCCCTAGCTCTTCAGTCAAGCCCAACCCCCCAGGAGAGCCCTTCTGAACCCCACACCAGTTACTAAATTTGTTATGCACTGGGAGGTCCCTCAGACTGTGGTGCTGGGGCTCAGGGGCCATGCACATCTGGCAACTGGGGCACAGCAGCCCCTCAGGTTGGCAGGCCTGAGGCAGACCCAAGGCAGAACCTCGGAGCCCTGCAGTCGACTCAGAGACAGGGCAGGGACTGAGGTGCTGGAGGCCTCTCCATGAAGAGGAAAGGTCCAGAGTGCACTGTAGTTCCACTGGAGATGCTGAACTCTCACCTCCATTTTCTGTCATGCTCCGCCACTGACTTGGCTCCCTACCACTCAGTGGGCCATGCTCTGGGGAAGCCACCTCCTCAGGCACAAAGCTATCGGCCGGCCTCCGGCTCCTGTGCCTCAGTGGTGGTGGCAGCAGTCTGCTTTGGACCTCGATAGTGGTCCTGGGCTGAAGCTGCTGAGGGGGCTGTCCTAAGAAACTAACTTGGAATTTTGGACTCTGTTGTGGGCTGTGCGGGGAGCCCAACTCAAGGAAGGTCCTCCTGTCATTCCTTTGTAATGAACTTCTACCTCTCTGGGAGTCACCTGACTCATTAGTGGGTTGGGAATAATTATCCATTGGAGTCCTTGGGGCACCAACAGGGTCTGGGCTGGAGTCAGGCTTCTGGTGGTCTTCAAAAGGGTGAGCTGAGGGGGCTGAAAGGGTCAACAAGCCTGGGGGAAGACACGGGTTTTGGGTGCTAGCACTAAGAGTGAGGATTGGGGAGGAGGCCCTGTCCACCAACAAAGCACTTGGGGGGCCCAACTTCTTCTGGACCCTACGGTACCCAGGGTACTCCGAAGTACTGGGAAAGAGCCCTGGGGAGTGAGAGGGGCTGGGACTGGGACTGCAGACAACTATGCAAGGAGATTCCTCTGGCTGGGAGCTGTGAGGCAGGAAAGCATCAGAAACGGAGGGGCTCACAGAAGGAAGAGGCTGTCCAAGGGAGGCCTTCTGAAACCTCAAGTGGGATGAGGGTATTGGAGGGCTCTGGGGCTTGCAGGGAGTGCTTTCTTCCTGAAGATACGGGGGCTGTGCCATTTTCCATGCTGTTTCCTCTGCCTCTCTCTTCTGAGGTACCCCTGGCACATCTCCCTTTTCTTGAGACATGGTTGAGATATCTGAGCCCAGCCCTTCAAGGATCACATTGACTTCCTGAGGTTTGGCCACTGAAGCCTGGAGGCACAGGGAGGGTGAGGCGAGGTCAGTCTGGCTGCCCTCATCCACAGTGGTCTGAGTAGAGCCATCCATCATAAGGGCCTGTGGGGCTTCATCTAGGATGTCCCTCTTGGTGTTCTGCTCCCTTCTGGCCACACCTGGCTGGGAGAGACTCCCTAGCAGCTCCGAGGTACTACGCAGGAGCTGTGAGAGGTGGAGAGACAGATTGTGCATGCTCGCCCATGAGGCCAGATCAGAGGCTGACACTGCGCTGGCTTCAGGCTGAGCAAAGGAGACATCAGTGCTGCTCCAGTGATGCCTGCTGCTGAGGGTCTGTGTGCCCTGTTTGAATGTGTTTGTCCTGGTCTGTCCCACAGGGCAGCCTGCCTCTGATGGATACAGCAGCATAATCTCATCCACTGGACCTGCGGCACCTCCTTCAGCCACAGGGGGCTTACTCCTCAGACAGTCTACTTCACTAGAAGGGCCCCTGGACTGGGGTCTTCTGTCATGACCCGAAGTGGGGGCTATTCCTTCAGGGCTAGTCAGGATGGGGGGCTTTCCTAAGGCAGTTGAAGAAGTCCCTGAGAATATTTCCCAGGCCTCATTTGAACCTTGGGCATTCTCAGTGCTGCTGTGTGTGCTTGACAGGTCCTGAGTGTTGGCATAAGTGCTGAGATGGGAGTGGAAGGGGGAGTTCTGGTCTTCTAGGCCATTGTCCATGCTGGAACACCGGACTACATTTGATGGTGTCAGGCCCTGGGGCTTCTGGCTACAGGAAACATCGACTGCACTGCCAAACACACATGGCTTCCAGGTGATACGCACAGGCTCTTCTGTCCGCTGGGACAGGGCGTAGGGATTGATGTCACTGGAGCCAAAGTGCAACTTTCCTTTGTCCATCTGAGAGCACCAATTTTCTGGGCTAACCTGTACACCCAGTTTTTCTGGCTTTCCCTGTTGGGCCTGTTTCAAAGTACCAGACATCCCGCTGGTCACGAAATCAGGGGTTGGCATGCATGAGAGAGTGGAAGGCACTGGATAAGAAGGGGTGGCAGGCTTCAGGGGCCTGTGATCAGCAATGCCATCATCCGAGTGAGATGAGGCTTTCTGATTGCAGTCCTCGGCCTGCAGAGGTGTTCTTGCCACTGACTTTCCTGAGGAATAGCCCCCGAGATGTGAGCTCCACAATCTGTTAGGCTCCTGTGTATCCTCATCTGTAGGGGAAGGAGGCTCCACACTCAAGTTGAGCTCCTGATGAGAACAAGAAGAGCTGACAACTGAGAACTGTGGTGTTGGGGAGGCCTTGGAGTGTTTGGGGCCAGAGAAGACTGCAATCACAGGAAGTGAGCACCTGTGGGTGGGGGCTGGCTGCTCCCTGCCAGCACAGAGGTGGCCAGGCCTCTGAGCAACAGGCTGTGGTGTTTCATTTTGCCTCAAGAGCACAGTGGCTGGGTCTTGGAACCCCTGTGATAAAATCTTGGACATAGGGGGCTTGGCCACAGCCACCTCCTCTCTCCCAGCATCTAAAATCTGCCAGCCAGCTAAGCCACCTTTGTCAGAAGGAGGGGGATTCGCATCCTGGGCGAAGCCTTCCCCACCACCTGAAGCCTGGTCTCTCTGCTGCTCTTCTTCCTTCCAGGGACTGGTATCCTTGGGGCTGCAGGTATGTTTTAACTTTGCTACAAACTTGGTTTGGAAATCCAAGCAATTGTCATCCCTTGACTCGGTGGGAAATTGTGGCTTTTCTAAAAGACATCTGGTGGTATTTTCTAAACATCCATGCTGTGGCTCTGCCACCAACTCGCTCTCAGCAGACCCTTCACTTAAATCCAGGGTGTGTGGTCCCTGAGTTGTCGCAGGTGGTTCTGGATTGGTTTGAGACACCTGTGCATTCTGGCCATCTAGAGAGCTGTCCCTAAACTGCCTCAGTGGCTCAGAGTGCATGCCAGCAGTGAAAGAGGCAGTCTCCAGTTCTGTGCTTGCTTGCTTCTCAGCAACATTTTTCTCAGGAACCCCTATTAACCCTAAGCTTCCATCAGCAGCTGAGTGGCTAAAGGAACTTGTCCTCGCGTCAGGGGCAGAAAGGGAGCTGCAGCCTTGAGCTGGAGATATGACAGCAGCCACAGTAGAGGGCTCACAAGTGTTGCTCTCTGTTGGCCTAAATTCCCTGTTAACATCTTTGGGCTCAAGGCCATGTGTCAAGTGCACATCAGGTCCCCTAGAACAGATCTCTCCTCTCTCATCAATTTCAAAGGCCCTGGAAGGTGCTACACAGGGTGGGTGTATAGAATGTGGGACAATCTTGAAAGGCTCCTTCCCCAGGTCTCCACCTCTATAACACAGTAAAGTAGAAAAATGGGAGAAATCAGCATGAGTAGTAACCGGTTGAGAACTGGATGGCTGTTGGCAAGGAAGAGTTCTGCTCTCTTCTCCTCTAGACAGGCTGAGAGTCCTGCTGCCTTCAGTGTTCCTTGAGAAGACTGGGCAATCTAAAGCTTCTCTTGTGTATCTGCATGGGGCTCCCTCCCCAATTCCCTCAGGACTCGGGCTAGATCTTTGATCTGGCAGTGGAGTCGGCCGGGAATGTTTGCTGCCAGTCCTGCAGACTTCTGTCAACCCAGACCCAACACTCTCCTTCCACTTCACACACTGCTGTGTGGGAGCTTCTAGTTCAAGCCTTGTCAGAGCTCCAGGCAGAAGAGCGTCTTGTTTGGGACTTGCCCTCCCTTCTTCAAAGCCAGTGGAAGCCTCAGGGCATTGGAGACAGTCTTGATTAGGCCCTGAGGGACTTGCAGACTTCCGAACATCGCAGATCACAGACTGACTTTCAAAATGGGCTGTTTTTTCTCCCTGTGTAGTCACTAACAAATTATTTGAAACTTCTCCATATGTGGCGTCTAGAGTTCTGGGTTCCTGATGCTCTGGGCTGCTGTCCTGACTGCCAGGGCCCTCTGCAGTCTCCTGTGGAACTGACTGACTTAGTTCATGCAGAGTTAGTCTAGGATCATCACAAGGGGCCTGAGAAGGTAAGGCAGCCACTACCATCTTTGATACTACCCTCCTGACCCCCTCCACAGGTGCTAAATAAAGAAGACTGTCTGGGGCCAAAGGATCAGCAGAGGAAAGTGTTCTGGTTGCATCTTTCTTTTTCTCTGTGATTTCAGAAGAACTACAGTGACGTAAAAACTGTTCACTAGCTCCCATGAACTGCCTCAGTTCTCCGGTACAATGTTTTTTGTCTAGAGCAGGTGCAGCATGGGAGAAAGCCTGCACAGGATACCACAGCTCTCTGTCAGTTCCAGTATCGGGCAGAGGTTGAAAGCTGTCTGCAAACAGAGATGTGCCCTGGTCTTTACTCTCATCAGTTGACAGATGCCCTTGTTCAGCAGACAGAGATGCCACATGAAATCCCAGTGCTTCACCCTCATTCCTGGTCCGGTCTGATGATGACTGGTCTATTTGTTTACACTGAGGCCTGCCAGCAATGCTTGAAGAACACTCAGGTTCTAGTAAAGTTTCACAGTAAGAAAGGACTGTGCCCCTGGCTACAGAGTCATCAAGCTGCTTTCTCTGGGCCTTTGCCTGTCTTATCTCCTCCAAGATAGCCAGGCACATGGATGCATGATCAAAGGGCTCCAACAGCCTAGGCTCTGGATTGGGCATCCTCGGCAGGGAAACAGATGCTAAGAAAACACCGCTGGTTAGTCCGAGGTCTTCAGTCTCCTCCTCTGCCTTCTGCCTTGGCTCGCCGCCTTGGTCATTATCCTCTTCCAAAGAGAAGCTGACCCTCTTTTCAGCCTGTCTAGAGACCTTGTTCAGTGAACTGACTCCTATTTCTTTTTGTACAGCCACCTTGGCTTCAGAAGCAAAATCTTTGCTGGTACTGAAACCCATCGAGGTGATTCTGAGGTCCCTTCCTTGGTCTTGGGGGCTGCTGCTTGCTGAGATCCTGACCTCTGTCCCTGGAGGAATGCTCTCTGGTACACCAGATTGACTATGAGAAACCATGGCCATGGATCTCACAGACCCACACCAGGCAGTGTGTGCCTCAGAGTAACCTCCTCTAACATTTTCCTCAGGGCTGTGGCTTCTGGTCTCTGCATTCTGGTCTTGATGCTCTATTCCAGTTACCAAAGGACTATCGTGAGTTTTCGACATTGTGAGATCCAGCACACAGTCGAAAGAGATGCCTAGAGCATCAGGTGCATGAAGACAGCTGCTTGGCAGCCTTGGAGAATTCAAGGGCAAGGTATTACTGAGGTCTTGGTGAGAAGGAGCTGTAGAGAATTCTGTCTGGCTTAGTAATGGGCTGACAGTTTCGTGGCTGAAAAATGTATCCCTACAAAGCTGGCTGAGACTAGGAAGTTTCTGAGTCACTTTATTTTCTTCCTGTAGGCTGCCTCCCCTTTGCATAGGTATTTCTTCAACTTTACCTTGAGCTTTTGGTTCCTCTTGGTTGCCTACGGGTTGGCACCCAAGCACCTGGGGACCGGCCTCCTCCAGCGAGGCACTGCTAAGTACCCACTCTGATGGAGCATGTCGACCGGCTACAGAGCAGTTTCCAGGGTCTCTTGGGGCCCAATCTTGATTACAACTACTTATGTGTTCAGCAATTTGGCTTTCCTGAAAACCTTTCACAGTCTCCAATTCCTCAAGACTTCCTAAGCCCCAAGGCTGCCTTTTGAGACTTGCTGATGCTTTTACCAATTGCCGATCATTCTCAGAGGACCTTTCCAGCCTGGGCTGCAATGGCAGAGCTCTAGCCAATGCTTTCATTCTCTGCAGGTGAAGAAAAGTGTTGGTGAACTCTCTGCAAGTTGTGTGTGTCCCTAAAGAAGCACAAATGTCCCTCGAGGATCTGTCTGATCCAGCTGGGTGGGTGTGCTCTCTCACAGGTTCATTCTTTTGCACACCTTCCCCTGACCTGAGGGGGTTTAGAGTGGTTTTCTGGACTTGGGGATGGTTCCCAGCGTTGTTAACCTCCATCTCTCCAGCTTCACTATCGCTAAAGACAGCACCATCTGTCTGTCTTGGAGAAGACAGCTGATCCTTAGAGGGCAAAGCATTTCCAGAGCTGTCTGGCCTAAGGGCATGGTCAGTCTTCTCCTGCTCCTTCTGGTCCTGGAACACAAACTCCTTATTGACGCCTGGTGCGTGGGAAGCATGAACCTGCTTACTCTGCTTGGATTCAATTTCTAAGATGCCATTTTCCAACTGCATTACACTCCTAATTAGTCTAGTCATTTCATCAGTATTATTAACTCTTTTATTCTGTTTCTTTCCAGAAAGTTCTCCTTTGGGATTTAACATTTCTTGTGACTTTCCAGGGCCCTTGCATTCACTGGGGTTTCTTTCCTGAGGGCATGTAACTAATTGGAACTTTTCATATGCAGGCTTTGTACCTGGAAGCTTAACCTCTTCTGAGCTATCTTTGGGATGTAGAGCTTTTCCAAAAAGCCTAGTTTCATTTTTCCCTTCCCACTTACGGGTTGGACTCTCATCCTGGGCCACCATCACTGGGCTGCTTACTCTATGATATACTGATCTGGACTTCAGAGAAACAGCGCTTTCCCCTGGCATGTCTTTCTCAAGGCCTACACTGATGGTCCGCCTCAGAACTGTGTTCGGATCCAGCTCTTCTTCCTCGCCTGCCTCAGATTCACAAAAGAGGGCGAGAGGCTTCCCAGACACAGTGCTGTCTGAGGAAGCACTGCGACCGGACTGAGCAGTGGCCTCTTCTCCCTCAAGTGCTGGAAAACTGTGTTTTTTACTTAAAATTCCAATTTGATTTTCAAATTCACATACTTTTGTGCTGGTAGAAGGGAAAAAATGTCTGTTCAGAGTAACAGAAGAATAAACTGAATTACAGCTTTCTTCTATAATATTTCCAGGGCATTTACCTGATTCTCTGATGACTTCCCCGGTATTCAGACCAACTGGTATCTCAACTGTGACCTGCTGAGATGAAGCAATCTTAGAATTCTGGTTTTGTAACAGCACTGGCAAATTGTTCTTCAAATAAGCATTTTGGAGAACTTGGTGGTTGTGACCAAAGCCCCAGGCTTCCCTGGGAGGTGGGGAAGGTACCCTTACTTCTCTGCAAGTTGGAATCTCTAAGGCAGTTTCTGTCAGGGCATCCCTGCTTTTGGTCACATAGAACGTTTCCAAGGGAGGGGGCTGCAGGGAAGGTGACAGTGGATTCCAGGGAGCAGAGTGAAGGTATAGCTCTGGACCTGAAGGAAAGGCAAAGGAAACATTTATGTGTCTTCTAACTACTTCCTTAGAGCTCTCCTGGCAATCTATCTCCTCTTCCTCTAGCGGGTGGTGGCTGTTGGAACTTAATTGCCTTGGCTGGACTGCACTATTTTTCCTGAGAGGAGCCCAGCCTTGAGGCCAATGGTCTGCTTTGGTGGCTGTAGTGACATTACTGTGACAAGCATTCTTCTGGAAAAAATATTCATCAGAGGAAGTCATCAGTCCAGGCTTCCTGCAATTCTGAGGGCATTCTTCCAAGTTGTTCTGCTGGACTTCACATGCTTCTGCCATGGAATTTGGCATCATGTTCCCTGCTGCAAAGACTTGTGCATCTGTAGATCCACAAGCAGCCAATGATTCCAAGTCTGCCGAGTAAGTTTCATCATAACTCACCACTTTCTCACTAGTGTTAAAGAAATCTGAAACATCTTCTAATTTGGCATTTAAACTGTCCTGTTCTTTCTCTGCTCTCAAACGCCTGATTCGGGACAGATGGAGTGGAAAGTTGTTGAGATCCAGATTGCTAGATACCCTAGGGCCAACTGGGAATAGAGTATCTCCTCCTTTGCTAGAAGCTTGGGCCAGGGAACCGGAGTCTTCTTCAAGGTAGGGGAAAGCTGACCTGGGCTCTTCTATGGCCTCCAAAACAGGATGAGAGAGTTCAAGGAGGTACTTTTGCTGAAGGGCAGACCAATCCCTTTCATGGGTGCTGCCTACATGAGTCAATGTGGTGGCAGAGGCAGCCAGCACATTTGATACACTAAAATTGTGGGATGCTTCAGAGCTGCCCTGCTGGATCATGTCAGGGATACCTCTGCCCTGAAAGGTGCCAGCAGCTCCTGGTTGAATAAGCCTTTGAATTCCCCAGAGAGAGAGCCTGGATTTGTCAGAAGCAGAGGTTGTATGCTCATCTCTTGCACTGCAGAGGAGCTCAGTACTGCCTTGGTGCAGTTTGGAGCTATCTGGTAGAACTGTTTCTGCACCCAATAGCTTTAGTTCCTCAGTATTTAGCCAGTATTCAGGCCTCTCCCCATCACAGGGCTGAAATTCCTGCACATCGGGACTTGGACATAAAGAACCCACTATTCCTAGGGGGCTGCTCGGGTTGATCTTAGAGTCACAGGAAAACCAGGAATCCATGGACAACAGTGGGCTCTCTCTTGAAAGCTGCATGCCTTGGAGATAGTCGGCTTGTTCAGAGTAGCTTGGCTCTACCTGTGACTCACCCTGCTCATGATGGGGTTGGAACTGGGGATCAAGGTAAAATGAACTGCTCATTGGCAGGACAGCATCCAGCCTACCTCCTGTTCTGTAGTTGATGGGACCAAGCCTGCATATTGCCTCTTGGTCCATTAGAGGCAGATTGGAGTTCTCCAGGTGCCAAAAAGTCTCTGTGGGTATCTCCTCAGCTGAACCAGGGAACGCTTCTTCTTGCTCATCTTCCCCCAGTTCTTCCTCAGCATCAATCAGGCTATCCAAGGAAAAGCTCCTGTGAGTTTGAGCAAGGTCACTGCCTGATGGCACAGTGAAGTCCCTCACAGAAGCTCTAGTTCTGATCCTAGGGTGGCAATGGTTATTGGTGGGATGATTGTCCCATAGCCTGTCTTTCGAGCTTTTGGTACTCTTCTCAGCCAATGAGTCCTCAGATATTTGGCTGTCGTCACTTTCAGAGTTCTCTGGCTCTGGGAAATCCCACTTCCTCCCCTGAGGGTCCTCTGGCTTTA
The DNA here is from genome assembly GCA_963573385.1 of Cacajao melanocephalus. Classification (NCBI taxonomy): domain Eukaryota; kingdom Metazoa; phylum Chordata; class Mammalia; order Primates; family Pitheciidae; genus Cacajao; species Cacajao melanocephalus. The sequence continues at coordinate 18,781 of CAUYLG010031996.1, forward strand.
GTGGCTCTATCAGGGCTTTGGCGAAGACACACGAGAGAGAATCTACTGAGTAGTTGCTATCTGTGTCAGATAAATCATTGTCTTTTTCTCTTGAATGATCCACTACCGGGCTGAAATCTGTGAGTGGGGCCATGGTGTCTGGGTCCCTTGCATTTTGTTGTCTCTTCAAAGGACTGCCAAGAGGCAAGTGAGAGGATTCTTTGGTAATATCTCTGACCCTAGCTGCCAGAACCCTCTGATGCCTTTTTGATGCCCTGCTTGGAGAAGGTGGTTTGTATTCTATCCAAAAAGTCTTGACTGCCTTTCCACAGCCAGCAGTTGTCTTGGGTCCATGAGGATATGGGGAACTGCAACTGGCTCCCACAGCAGCCTTGTGGGTCCCAAGGTTCCCTTCTTTTTGCCACCCAGCTTGTGTGTGGCTAGGGTCTGCTAGTCCCTTTGCCCTTCTGGTCTGGGTGGTAGCAGTGAGACTCTTTGGTTCATCCCTTGGCTTTAGCTTGTTAGCTGAGTGCCTCAGAGATACTAAGCCCTGGCTCACCATCTGACAGGGCTGCTTACCCACTCTCTGCATTTCCTGGATGCCAATAGACTTGGGACTCATGGTGAGGCAAGTGTCTAGAGCTGAGGCTCCCTTCCTGGCCTTGGCTGCTCTAGCTGTGTAGTGCTGCCCATGGCCTAAGGAATGCAGACCGTTCTTGCGGAGATGCCCTGCCCTTGGAGGGTAGGAAGCAGCCTGTGGCAAATGCTCTTCTGATGATGTTTTCTCTGGTGTTTGGTGAGTAGGGTCAGGCATAGGTGGTAACGTGGTGGAGGGATCCCAACTCAGGAAAACGCTGTGAAGGCAAGGAAAGCTGTCTCAGAAGACGTAAGAGGTACTACTTCCTGTGGACAGAAGGAGGTTAAAAACCAGGCCAATGTCACTGTCTCCTATACACTTCAGAGCCAGAGAAAAGCTCTCTAGCTATAAAAGGAAACTGTGGACTAGCTCTCCAAGAGGCTCCAGGCCCGTTCTGTTCCTCAATTTCTTCATCTTATTAAAAAACTGAACTGAAGCTAATCACACTTTTAGGGAAAACTTCCTATTAATAGGCAATATGAGGAATACAGAAACAATTTAAATGGTATTATGCAGAACCAAAAGATACATCTATAAAGTGATATACATTCTACAGAACTGTAATTATCAATACTATAAAGAAATAAAAATAATGATTAAAAATAAACAAAAAGAATGATTAAGAGAAACCTAAAAAACAACAAACACATGCAGTATATAAATCCTACTTGGATCTTGATTTGAAAAACCAACTGTTTCAATGCTGAACCATGTTAGAGAAAACAGAGAAAAAAGAAAAACCGACTGTAAATAGTTTTAGGCAAACAGAGAAATTTGAATATGGCCTAGGTTTTAGAATACAGCAAATGACTAATCTTAATTTTGGCAGCCGTCATAATAACATTGTGGTTACAAGAAAAGTCCATTTTTTTAGAAGTGTACACTTAGAAATGTAGAACTAAAATGACATGGTGTCTAGAAGTTGCCTTAAAATACTTCAGAAAATGGGAAGGTAGGCAAGTGCGTAAAGCTTACTAATTGCTGAATAGTATAGTGATACATATACTGCTCTTCCAACTTGGCATATGTTTAAATTTTTTTCATAATAAAAATTTTTTAAAAGCCCACCTGGTAATTTGAAGACCAGAGAGGTGAGCAAACATAACACCAAGAAACATTAATTGCGAACCTCCTATGGACAAGAACCTGTGCTAGGTCCTGAGGATTTAAAGAGGTATAAGATATATAAACCCTTGCTCCAAGGAGTCTGGGAGATAATACAGCCCTGCCTTGATGGCATATAAGGAGTAATGGAGAAAAGAAACAAGGAAGATCTCAACTTGAACCTGGGAGTCAAAAACATAGCTTACTCACCAGGTGGGAGGTGGGATCAGAAAGCTCATTTGATGTGCCAGGTGGGTCAGGGAGGGAGACAGAGGGAGGTGGTATAGGAGTCAAGAAGTCTGGTTAGAGGCATGACAAGATTTAGGTGGGACATACAAGGAAATGTATTTGGATGGTCCAGGTCTAAGGAACAGATGAAAAATGGGGCTGAGATCCTTACTCCTGAGATATTACCAAAGAAGCAAGAATTGATACTCAGGAGGTAAGGAAGATGGGAAAGGCCTAAATCTAAAATGATGTATACAGAAAGAAGAAGAGAGGCCAGAAGGGAGAAAAAGTCATGAGGAAGACAGGACTATACACATCCTTCCATTTCACAGACTGAGGAAATGAGGGACTGGGAAGAACAGAACACTACCTAGACAACAAGGCCGTAAACTTTAACCAAGTGTTTCCAGGTGACAACCACTGGCTGTACCTGTGTAGCTGGGGCACGTGCTTGCTGCAGAGCCTTTGGGGGCTCAAAGAACTGCAACTTGACAATCTGCTTCTACATCGAGGCTCTGGGACTGTGGTATCAGGGCTGGGGACCCAGTATGGGTGCTCCTGGGTGCTGTCATCCTGGAGCCAGCACAATGTCGTGAGCTGCTCCAGTCTCTTCTGGGCCTCCAGCAGCCTCTGCTTTTTGATGATTCTCTCTAGCTGGAATGAGACCTTTTTTCGCCGGACATTCTGCTCTGCTGCCCGAAGAGTGTGTCTCCGCAGAAGCTGCAGTTGCACCACCCTTTTCTGACTTTGGACAAATGGAGATGGCTGAATCTCATGATGTATCTGAAGCCAAGCATCAAGCGCCACAGACCCCTCAAGTTCTTTCTCTGCTACATGGTCTTCTTGCTGCTGCTGCTGCTGCTGCTGCAAGCTGGCCAGCCAGGTCTCTTCTCTGAGCAGACACTGCTGGTCTGGGAACCAAAAACATCCAGAGAGAAGTTCAGCATCTCCCTCCCTGCTTGTGGCTCCCTGGACTCAGACACCTCCAGCCATGGCTGGACCTGTGTGCAGTGAAAGAGCTGGCCAAGGTGATGTGGCAGGATGAGGGCTGCAGAGCTATAGGACCCCCTTATCACAAGGTAAAAGAATGAAGACCCTCAGGCCTCAGCACAACAGTGGGCACATGCCAGGGCAGGCAGTAGGGTATGGACACATGAGCAAATGAGGAGTGTTAATTAGAAGGCCCATAATTCTGAGGACAATAAGGAAATTAGCTTCCCAATTCTTGCTTCCAGCCCTCTTCTTATAAGAGCCTTTGGTGTCTAAAAGAAAAGAGAACACCTAATATCAAAGATTCCGTCATATCACAAAGAAAACAAAAGCGAGAATACAGAAGGATGAGGAAGCATGAAAATGAAAGAATAAGGACATGAGGCAGACACCTTAAGTGGTGGACACCTACTTTCTTTAATCTGCTGGCTAATGCAAGCTTGGTCAAATTCCAGTTCCCTCTCAGCTTTAATCTCTTCTGCTAGGATTTGTTGTCTCAAATCCTCCACATAGCTCTGCTGCTGCTGCTGAATCTGGGCACTGTGGGATGTCTCTCCATCCCTTGGTGGCTGATGGTCCTTGTCACATTGTTCTTCAAGTACTCTCCTGTTCACAGAAGCAGCTGAGGTTACCCAAGGGGAAATGCAAACCAAGCTCAGGACAAACTGATGGCAGTGTAAGGCCTTCCGAGAAAGCCCCTGAATTCAACAGGGTAGAGAGGACTTTGGACTTCTAACAACCTTGGACAAACAGGCATGGTGTCACAGGCAGCTCATGATGTCACAGTGCAGGAGAAGAGAATGGTCATTAAACTGGCATATTCTTAGAGTTGTGCCTTTAGCAGAAACACACATTCATTTTAGTTAAGGAAAATCACCAGGAAATTGTTCTTTTTAGAAAGACATAAAAACATTTTAGCTAAACTCAGAAGTTTTGTCCTTTAAAAAAGAATAAAAAGGTATCTGGTAAAAATATGTTGGAAATAGTAAAGCAGAAGCTCCAGAAACACTATGGGCATAAAACTCTTTCCCATATATTCAGCACCTCCATTCCCTGAAACAGAAGTTTTCTGTGATCTGGTAGCAAAAGGCAGCTGATAATTTATACTCAAACCACATCTGTGTGTGTGACCCAAAAGAGAGCTGGTCTCCACTCGAGAGCTGTTTTCAGTGAATGAGCCCTGGAAGAGGATTCAAGAGTTTTAGACTCTGCCACACATTTCAGAGATACACACTGAGCATTTATTGGTGAAATATGTCACTAATTTGTCTAGATCCAGTGGGACAAAATGAGGGATATAAATAAACTAAGATTAGCCATGAGCTGATAATTTGTGTTGTCTTTGAAATTTTCCATAATAAACAGCTTATAAAAAATTCTAGATTGTTTTTTTTTTTTAAAGTCTGGGTCTCACTCTATTGCCCAGGCTGAAGTGCAGTGGCATGATCTTGGCTCACTACAACCTTTGCCTCCCAGGTTCAGGCAATTCTCTTGCCTCAGCCTCTCAAGTAGCTGGGATTGTAGACATGTGCCACCAGGCCCAGCTAATTCTTGTATTTTTAGTAGAGACGGTGTTTCACCATGTTGGTCAGGCTGATCTCGAACTCATGACCTCAAGTAATCTGCCCACCTCAGCCTCCCAAAGTCCTGGGACTACAGGCATGAGCCACCGTGCCTGGTCTAAAAAAGTCTAGATTTTAGTCATGCCTCTGGAACCAAGTTCCTATACAACCACAGATGACTCAGAAGCTTACTCTGCTTCTACCTACTTGCTGACCTTTCCCTGTGGTTACGTAAAGACCTCAAATACTTTTTTCTGCAGGGTATCTTCATCCCTGTCATTCAGGTTTTTAAAGGAGCCAATTGTATTGGCACCCTAGGATGGGCACAGGATGGGACTGGCTGGGAAGAGTCAGATTCTGCCAGAGGCTAAAAAAGGTCAGAATCAAGCCTGCTTTATCCAGCCTTCCCTACAACCCCAGGATGCCATGACTTCGAAGCTTGGAGAAGCTGGCTTATTGGTTTGATGGTGGAACCATATCTCAGGCAATATGACCAGTATGCTGTAAGGGATCCACTCTTTTTAAGAGATCTATCACTTTGTAGAGCAAAATGAAATCACATGGGTATCACAGAAGAGGTCCACGAATGAAAGCCCATGAGTCCAAATTTGGTCTGCTGCCTGTTTTTATGAATAAAGTTTTTTAGAATGCAACCACACCCATTTATTTATGTACTCCTAGGACTAATTTTGCACCACCCTGGCAAAATTGAGTAGTTGTAGCACAGACCATATGGCCCACAAAGCCTAAAATACTATCTGGCCTTTTACAAAATAAGTTTGCCGCCCCTGCCTTGGAAAAAATTAAGATTTCGTAACACAGCCTTTGGAGGACAGTGAAAGATGGATAGGTGGAATACCCCGGGGGAATGCGGGTGGGAGCTGACACAACCACAGTCTCTTCCCAGGGAAGAAGGCTATGAGGTCATTCAACCTGCAACTGGTCTAAGGAGTAGGACAGGTGCAGACACCTGAGTGGGGTGTGCTCAGGAGAAGACTGGCACTGATTACTGTGGGCAAAAGGCCAAATATACACAGTGGAGCATACAGAAAGAAGAAGGGTACTCTCTGTTACATGGAGGCTCAGGATAGCAACTGGAATAGAAAACCTGTTAATGCCAAACAAACAGAAAAAGCAGTTAACAGGAAACATACATCTATGTATCGTGCTTGTATTACTGTTCCAATTTCTGTCTGACTATAGAAATGGCTGAATTACAAACATGAGCCAATCAAAGGGTCCTAGACAAACCCAGCTAAGATCCATAGACCACCAGATGCAAGTGGCTGAGAGATGATCTTTATCTGAATTCCCTGAGATTACTCAGTTTCCTTGGCTGGCTTCCTCCTCAACCTTCAGAATTATAATTTGCTTCTCCCTAGAAGGGGCACTCTCTACTCTTCACCTAAGGAAGTAGCAGCTATTATACTGTTTCCTGCATGGCAATAGGACCTGCAAAGAGAGAGTGTCTGCTGTGATCTCTATAGATGCAGCACATTCACCCAAGAGGCCACACAGACAGACAGAACAGACCCTCTGCTAAGCACATTTTGTCAAGTTCCCAGAAAGCTGGTGAAAAAAGAAAACAGCAACCTTATGCTACATGTCTGGGTAGATTACAAAAGGCAAGTCTTCATTTATCTGCCAGCCGGACCTCTGTCTTTATCAGGTGACTACCCTTCATCTCTGGTAGCGCCAGTATCCCCCAGCTGCTGCCTAGTCACCTGTTCGTGAGGACTCCACTGCACCCTCCCCATTCTTCTCTCACAGCCCTCCCCCCAGTCTCGGGGTCTGGCAGCTTCTGCAGCAAATTGCAGCAGTGTCTACTTACTAAAGCAGCAGTGGCAGCAGTGGTGGCAGTGGCAGCAACAACAGTGAGTCTCCCAGGCTCTAGGCACTTAAGGTTAACCCCCTAAAATTCCAAATGGAAATATGCCAAGAACACAGGCAATGGTATTCAAAGACAAATTCCTCTCTGGTCCAGATTACTACTACAAGGAGAAAAGGAAGGCAGACTGGCCAATTTCCCCTGGCTCTAGAGCTAGCTCCAGCTTTGCAGGCTCCTCATGAATGCTGCTCCAGAGATAAATGAGGGAAAGGAAGCCTAGGACAAAGGGAGGCTTTGCAGCCAACCACATCCAAGAGCAGAAGGAGAGACTCTCATGGACACACAATCACAAATCCAGACTGAGAGCCCAGCTGACCATTTATATTTTTCTCTATTCATACGGGTTCCTCTTCCTGGTCCCTTTGCCCAATCACAGGCTTGACAACCACACCACACCACATCCACCAGGGATTGGCACAGATGCTGGCTATGGTAGCTGGGTGGGACCAGCCCAGCCTACAGACTCCTACAGCTGGTGCTCAAGAGTGGAGGCAGTGGGTGGGACAGGCCTTGATTCTGAAATTCCTTCTTCTGTGAATGAAAGGACACATTCTTGCGTGTCTGAAAGGTCATGTCGGTGCCTGTGGGGCTAGAGAGCTATAGAACACTTTTAAAGGCAACAGAAGACCACAACACCATGATATACTCTGGGGCGGATAGGTCAGCTGGGTTGAGACAGGGGGACAGGAAAGAGCAAGGGAGGCAGCCTTGCTGGCAGCAATAGGGGTTGTGGGGTGTGTCAGCACCATGCATATATACTCGCTCTTTCGATGTTTATCACAAGAATCCTTGGGAAAGAGATGACAGTATCATCTTTTTAGAGGTAGGGAAATAGGCTTAGAGGTTCAGTGACTTGCCTAAGGTCACATAGCTTTTCTGTAGTATAGCCAGGATGTGAACCAGTTTTGTCTGCTGCAATGCATCTCCTCCATTCTCACCTATTTAAGTTGCAGTGTTGTTTTCTGTAAATCTCTTAACTCTGTAAGAACAGATCTTTAATGAGACTTCCCAAACAAACCTTACCTAAAATAGGAGCTACTTTCATGACTTCACTACAAAAAAGTAAAATTGCTCTGACAAAGCAAAAGCTCCAGTCTCAGTCCTGAGTCCACCTTGTGTCACCGCTTTTACCTTACTCTCCATTCCAAAGAGCTCTCAGCTATTCAACACAAGGATCATCCTTCATTAAATTTATTCTGTAACATCCTTCACTGAGCTACTCTTCTATGAGGACTTGCCTGCTTTTCATGCTTCCTGAATCAGAGCACTTTTGCTCCTATTTCCAATACTCCTCACTGCCCAGGTCAGACATAAGACTATCTTCACCTGCCATCGAATGCTGCTGGCCTAAGGAAAGAATAGGTAGATCCTTCTGAAGAAACCATGGACCATCATAACTCTACTGAGACCCTGTGCTCAAGCCTTAATGATGTCACAGGCACCAACTCCCCTGCCTAAGTTTTCCAAAGGAAATCTCTAAGGCAGAGGTCACTTTGACATACAGGAATAGAAGGACTCCCAGTACCAAATCTGCAAGGCATCTAGATATGGGAAGGGTGTTTTATGTAGAAATGGATGAAGTACGAAGTAGAAAAGTAGTTGCCATCAATCACATAAAATTCTGACTTGTTCAGGCGTGGTGGATCATGCCTGTAATCCCAGCACTTTGGGAGGCCGAGATGGACAGATCATGAGGTCAGGACTTCGAGACCAGCCTGACCAACATGATAAAACCCCGTCTCTACTAAAAATACAAAAATTAGCTGGGCATGCTGGTGGGCACCTGTAATCCCAGATACTCAGGAGGCTGAGGCAGGAGAATCGCTTAAACCCAGGAGGCAGAGGCTGCAGTGAGCCGAGACTGCCCCACTGCACTCCAGCCTAGGTGACAGAGCGAGACTCCATCTCAAGAAAAACCAACTCTGACTCAACATCTCATGGTTACAATGCAGGCAAAGTGGGTACGAGAGGTTAAAACCCAAAGATATTTTCATATTGTTTCTATAGTTCCTGCCCCTCATGCAGAGTTCTGGATTCTCGGTTATGAGAAAGAAAGGATTCTCAGTCACACACTATCTCTAAAAACTCAAAGCCGTAAGTTCTGGAAGCTATGAGCTCACATAAACTATGTGACATATACTATCAGCTCCCACATAAGCAGGCCAGAACTTAAAGGCATATATAGGGAGGTAAGGTCAGAATCAGTATCCAAGATATCCATAAACACATCACAGCTAACTTTTGTGGAGAGAGGAAAGCAGCCATAAGAACATCAAATAATATACCTCTTTCAATGATGAAAAAAGTTGAAATACCAAAGAGGAAATGAATGAAGGCCAGGACCACTTCCCTGCCAACTACAAACTTAGCAGCTAGTTCGGCATCATCAAATGATTTGCCCAAGTTGATTCAGACAAGGACTCATTCAGACCTTGACTGCAACATTAATCACCCCCCACCCCCACTCTGATCCACGCTGTAAGGGATTAAGAAGCCAACCCAGTAGGCTCCACATCAGTATGATCAGCTGTTTCTTACCCTTCCTTCCAAAGCAAAGGGGAGAGACCCAGTCGGGAGGCAGTGAGATCCCCATCCAAGTCCAGCCATTCCAAGGAGCCACCACCAGCAGCAGCCTCTCCAACCTTGAACAAAGAAGAAAGCACAGTGAGGCTGCTGCCATCACCCACCCTCTCCTTTGCTTTTCCTCTAAAAATCACAAACAGGGAGGCTAGCAATAACTTAGAAAACACAGCCTTGCTAACCTGCCTTCGCTGCCGCAGGACAGCAGCCTCTGCTGGGTGGTTGAATCGGAACTTTTGTGCCTTCCCCAGGGTTATGACAGCTCCTGCAGCACAGGGACAAATGAGAATTCAATCAACAGCTCATATTTTGGAGTACATACTATGTGTAGGGCACTGTACTGTGAGACAAAGTCATGCCCTCAATAACTGATAGTTTTGCTGAGTTGATAAGATATGTATTTATTCTGTATCTCATAGCACACATCTAGAATTAATAAATTAGACAGGAAGAACTCTAGTACTCCAAAGGAAAGGAAGTTGAGTTCCAGGTGTAGTCAGGGAACACTTGATGGAAGAGGCGGAATCTAAGTTCAGTCTCAAAGGACAGACAGAATTTGCATAGATTAATAACAGTAGTGGTAATGATAGTAATAATGAATGTTTACTGAGTGACAAGCACATTATTAAGAACTATAACGTTCATTCAATCCTCACAATGATCCTATTATTAACCCCATTTTACAGATGAAGTAAGTTGGACTCAGAGACTTTCCTAAGGAGACAGAGCTAATGAACACAGGTAAAACTTTCATAGACTTACTCTTCAAAGACTTTGAATTAAGGCTCTGAAGAATAGAAAATCTTCAGATTTCAGCAAAGGCTGAGTGATCCCCCCCCTTTTTTTTTTTTGAGATGGAGTTTTGCTCTTGTTGCCCAGGCTGGAGTGCAATGTTGCAATCTCGGCTCACTGCAACCTCTGCTTCCTGGGCTCAAGTGATTCTCTTGCCTCAGCCTCCAGAGTAGCTAGGATTACAGGCATGTGCCACCAAGCCCAGCTAATTTGTATTTTTAGCAGAGATAGCATTTCTCCATGTTGGTCAGGCTAGTCTTGAACTTCCGACCTCAGGTGATCCACCTGCCTCAGCTTCTGAAAGTTCTGGGATTACAACTACCCCACAGCCACCGTGCTCGGCCAAGAGTGATTCTTTTTTTTTTTTTTTTTGAGAGGGAGTTTTGCTGTTGTCACCCAAGCTGGAGTGCAATGGTGTGATCTTGGCTCACTGCAACCTCTGCCTCCTGGGTTCACGTGATTCCCCTGCCTCAGCCTCCCAAGTAACTGGGATTACAGGTACACACCACCACACCCTGTTAATTTTTGTATTTTTAGTAGAGATGGGGTTTCACCATGTTGGTCAGGCTCGTCTCGAACTTTTTTTTTTTTTTTTTAAGACAGGGTTTCACCATGTTGGTCAGGCTGGGCTTGAACTCCCAACCTCAGGTGATCCACCCGCCTTGGCCTCCAAAGTGCTTGGATTACAGGCGTGAGCCACCGCGCCCGGCCTCGTCTCGAACTCTTGACCTCAGGTGACCCACCCACCTCGGCCTCCCAAAGTGCTGGGATTACAGTTGTGAGCCACTGTGCCCAGCCAGAGTGAACCATTTTTAGAGCCTGCTTCACTGAGTTCTCTGGGCCCATAAGAGTGGAGCTGGTTCATCACTCATCTTGGTATAAACAGGGTTGTAGACGGTCCTACCTTGGGTCAGACGGCAGGAGGCAGTGACCTCCCGGCCATTGACTGTACAGCGGGCCCCACGGGCAGGCCGGAGAACAACTACCCCACAGGCACTGGTGATAGTGCAGTGGTCTCTCTCGATCCACTGACCCTGCAGGACTATAAAAGAGGTGGTGGTCATTTGGGTAGGGGAACAATCCAGGGAAACACCCTCTCCATTTCTGTGAGATCAGAATCCAAGATGTGGAAGACCTCATACCATAACAAGAGAGGAAGGGCTGACCTGAAACCACCCAGACCTGAAATCCTCCCACTGTGTGGGTCTCCCCCATCAGGTCCCAGACCTGAAACCTAGCCCAGAAAGAGAAGCAGGACCTGAATACTTCAATGATTCTCTTCTTCTCAGAGCATCATCAGAGTCCTCTGAAGAAACCTTTCAGGCACAAATATTTGCCCCAAAATGTTGGACTCATGTGCTCTGTCACTTACCAATGTCCTGTTCCTGCTCTGAGTCAATCCTTCCTATTTTTGTTGTCCCTTCCTAAAGGGCGAAAAAAGCCATTTTAATGAGAATTAAAAGGGACAGAGCCTTGCCCTACAAGAAAGTCCATATTAGAATGTTCTCACTGTCTTCCCAGCCTCGTCTGTTCCACCTCTCATTCCACCCCCGCCTTGTCTGTACCACTTGTCAACTTCGGTCCAAGTTGTTCTGACCCTTTGCCAACTCACTCTACAGCCCAGGAAGCCCCTGAAATGCAGAGCTAAAAAATATACCACAAAGCAGCACAAGCTATTTGCAAAGTCCAACAAGAGTTGGCAAACTATTTTCTGTCCCATAGCCTAAAGTTAGGGAATAGTTACACCCACTGGTCAGAAAAATACTCTAGTCTGAAAAATTGCATGCAAAATCATGGCGTTTCCCTAAGGGGCAAAGGTTAGTGTGGTCCAAGTTTGATCCAGTAAGTCTCAAAGAAACAAGCATTTTGCGAAGATTTATGGAAACACAGGATTTTTACCTTCTTGGTCTGCAGATGAAGTTTAACAGACACCAGATTCTAAGAAGGGTAAAAGCATAAATAGGAGAAAAGCACCTCTAGAATAAAAAATAACTGAAAGAAAGTATAAGAGAGGAAGGGGAAACTGGAGTTAGTATAAATGAATCAGCTGATTAGTTGAATACAAGGCCTTTTAGACCTTGGATTATGGTAAATTTGCTGAAGACCCACATAGCTCTGTTAGGAAAAGGCAGCAACATGGCAATCAGGATGCTAAATTTTAGATATATTTTTAGATACATCTTTATCATTTATTGACTAACAATTCAATATGTCCTACGCATTATGCTGAGTACTTTATGGAAATCATATTATTTTATCCTTTAACAACTCAAAATATAGGTATTACCATCACCTTTTTATTGATGAGGAATCTGAAGCTCACAGGGGATAAACTGATTGAGCAACCCACATACCAAATAAGAGAGCTATGATTAGAATTCAGATCTCTTTGGATCCTATGCCCCTGCAGGCTTTTCCACCTTCACCATAACACCTCCCCAGTAATGCATGTTTTTTTTTTTTTTTTTTTTTGAGATGGAGTCTCACTTTGTCACCCAGGCTGGAGGGCAGTGGTGCAATCTGAGCTCACTGCAATCTCCGCCTCCCAGGTTCAAGCAATTCCTTTGCCTCAACCTCCCAAGTAGCTAGGACTACAGGCACCCAATACCATGCCCAGCTAATTTATGTATTTTTAGTAGAGATGGGATTTCACCATGTTGGCCAAATGGTCTTGAACTTTTGATCTCAGGCAATCCACCAGCTTCGATCTTCCAAAGTGCTGGGATTATAAGCGTGAGCCACCGCGGCTGATCAGTAATGTTTTTAAGGAGACCAGATAATTCCCCACTAGCCTTCACCGTCAACAGCCAGAGCAGGGAGGTCCCTGACACTCCTCCAAAATAGCTTGTGAGAAGGAAGAATCCTAGCACTCATGAATGAGGCTCTGTCCTCACTGAATCCCCGTCCCTCCTCTTTGCATCCACACAAACAGCCAGAGCCAGCCTTTTCTGCTCAGCCACTCTAGTGGTGTTACTTCAAGCCTTTGTAAATTAAACTTTACTAAATAAATGCAAGTCTCACTGGCTGGTGGAGGCCACAGGCTATCTCTTTACAGCGTTCTCCAAGGAGTCTGTAAGTGGCCACAAACCCTCAGCCAAACTGGTAAAGCATAATATCTGTGGGTCAATGTACTTTATTCATCCGTCGCTGAGCCAAGGTCTGTAGGACAAACCCCCACAGGTAGTAACCCCAACAGTGGCATCCAACTTGGCAAACAATCAACAACAACAAACAGAATCTTGGGCCATTACTGTTAATACTATTACCGAAGTCAACAGCTAAACAAACAAACAAAAAGTAGGGAGAGAGTACATAAAATGCAGAAATGCCAGGATTAGAACTCGACTAAAATCTCATCATCCAGGTCCACTGGAAATATACCAGGAAGGGAGTAAAATCCTAACTATGCACTGACTAAGCAATGAAAATCAGCAATCCAGAGGGGTATGGGGGCTCACGCCTGCAGTCCCAGCACTTTGGGAGACCAAGGTGGGTGGATCACTTGAAGTCAGGAGTTCAAGACCAGCCTGGCCAACATAGTGAATCCCTGTCTCTACTACAAACACAAACATTAGCCAGGCATGGTGGTATAATCCCAGCCACGCAGGGGGCTAAGGCAGGAGAATCACTTGAGCCCAGGAAGCAGAGGTTGCAGTGAGCCAAGATTGTGCTATAGCACTCCAGCCTGGGCAACAGAGCAAGACTCTGTCCATCTAAAAAAAAAAAAAAAAAAAAAAAAATCAGCAGTCCAGGCGCGGTGGCTCATGCTTGTAATCCTAGCACTTTTGGAGGCCAAGGCAGGTGGATCACAAGGTCAGGAGATCAAGACCATCCTGGCCAACATGGTAAAACCCCATCTCTACTAAAATTACAAAAAAAAAAAAATAGCTGGGCATGGTGGTGCATGCCTGTAGTCCCAGCTACTTGGGAGGCTGAGGCAGGAGAATTGCTCGAACCCAGGAGGCAGAGATTGCAGTGGTCTAGATCGCACCACTGCACTACAGACCGGGCAACAGTGCAAGACTCCATCTCAAAGAAAAAATAATCAGCAATCTTCAGATGAGGTCATCGTTCATCTCCATGTCTGCGATTCAATCTAATAGTCATGTCCTTTAACCCTCTGCTGCTACCCTAAGCTCTAGCTTCACCTATTGACTCCACATTAAATGCATATATCAGATTAGTTCTACTCAAATACTGACCATTTTAATCAATCTGGTCTCTTCCTGATCTCCAACCTCTCTCTGTGGTTCTGACTAATGGGAGGAGCTATACAGCCATTTGGTGTTTAGTTCTATTGCTAAGGTAAAAGTTGTGAGCCACTTCTGCCTCAGGCACTTTCACTAAGAAAACTTATGCTCCATGTACCAGAAAATAAGCTACTTTAAATCTTCTGTCAGAGGAGTTCAGTCTCCAACAACTTCCCAAAGGGCTTATCCTAAGAACACTGATGAGCTTTACTAACATCTCACTTCCACATGCTCTGCAGCACTAGGAAGGAGTCCAATTTCTCCAGGGATAACAGCAGCATTACATATTCCCCAGAAACTCTTTGTTCTTTTTAAATGTCTGCTGGGGATAATCATGAGAATGAAAACTAGATTTTCAGTGAGCACAGGGATTTTGAGCATGTGAAGTATGTTCTGCCATCCACAGGAACTGTCCTCCCACAGTAGAACACATTGATGAGAATAAGATAAAAGACTCTATCTACCATAGGTCACTAACTCTCAAAACTACTTCAATCAGAAATGAGGACTGGCCTCCAGGTGACACAGAGCCAGGTGGGCAGGTCCTGTTTGGAAGCCTTAACTTTAATCTTTTTCTGGATGGATGCCTGTCACCCCCTCTTCCCCCACCATCACACCACTCTAGCTCTTTGGACCCTCCCTATGTTTTAAGCTTCCTTTACCTACTTTCTCTCTCTCCTTTTCCAGGTAAATGTAGTGATGGAGAAGTGGGAGGCATACTGTTTGTTAATTTGGGGTTGAATGAAGTGGGGAAGTATCAGAAGAAAACTTTCAAATCTTCTGAATTCCCCCGTTAGTCTCTGAAAGCCACCTTTTTAAACATTATTTATTTTATTTATTTATTTTTGAGACAGAGTCTTACTCTGCCACCCAGGCTGGAGTGCAGTGGCGCAATCTCAGCTCACTGCAACCTCTGCCTCTCCTGGGTTCAAGTGATTCTCCTGCCTCAGCATCCTGAGTAGCTGAGATTACAGGCACCCACCACTGCACCCAGCTAATTTTTGTATCTTTAGTAGAGGTGGGGTTTTGCCATGTTGGCCAGGCTGGTCTCGAACTCCTGAACTCACGTAATCTGCCCGCCTCAGCCTCCCAAAGTGCTGGGATTGCAGGTGTGAGCAACCGTGACCAGCCTGAAAGCCATCTTTGAGCAGTCTGTATGTGTAAAGCTTAGGAGCACTAATAATATCCTGAGGTTAGGGTTTCACTGTCCATGACTGTACCCCTATGCTTCAGGAAGCCAGAAAAGAAATATGATAAGCGTCATTCTATTTTTTTTTTCTAGACGGAGTCTCCCTCTGTCGCTCAGGCTGGAGTGCAGTATTGTGATCTCGGCTCACCACAACCTCTGCCTCCTGGGTTCAAGCAATTCTCCTGCCTCAGCCTCCTGAGTAGCTGAGATTACAGGCTCCTGTCACCATACTCAGCTAATTTTTTGTATATTTAGTAGAGACAGGGTTTTACCATGTTGGCCAGGCTGGTCTTGAACTCCTGACCTCAGGTGATCCACCCGCCTTGGCCTCCCAAAGGGCTGGGATTACAGGTGTGAGCCACCGCACTCAGCCAGTAAGCATCATTCTTACTTTAAAACGAGGAAATTAAGGCACGGAGAACAAAAGTAAGTTATATAAGAACAACAGTAGCAGCAGTTGAACAACAAATGTTCTGATTTCCAGTCTTCTGCTCTATACATACAAAAGCAAAACAGATCACAATTTGTCAGGTAGACCAGTTTCCTGAGAACAAAACTGAAGGCAGCTCTGTGGCATCTGTCTTGATTTCAATTCATAGAAACCTGGCTGTCGCTCCTAGCTTTTCCCTCCTTACTTCTGGGGCCAGTGGCTTAGGAAGGAAAGGATACACCAGCCTCCTCACCTTGAGATGATACAGCATAACACCTGTGCTGAGCACATCATCCTCCAAGGCCATCAAGTGTGGCAGGCTGGAGTCGATGACCACCCCAGCCCTCCTGTTGATGTCCACACTGTAATGCTCCATGAGGGCCTGCCAATCATTCCACTTCTGGGTCCAGTCTTTCGTCAGCTGGTCTATCTACGGAAGCATAGGAGGTGATCTGAGACACTTGGCATGGGGAACGGACTAAAGGTCAGAAGCCATTACGACCTATTTCTATTTCCTCCGGGTACTACTTTCTTATGACCCTCACGGATACTATTCAAAGCCCCACAGAAGCCCTTGTACCTCTTTCAACTGCAAGCTGTGTTTTCCAACTTTTCTTCAATAAGCAAGTGTTACTTTTATAAACAGAAGCCCCCTCAACAAATGTTATCTTTAAAGTTTTCTGCAATGAGCATGTATGTTTTTATAATTAGAAAAAACATGTTATTTTAAAAAAATCAATTGGGATGTTAAATATATTTATAATATCTCTTTCCCCATCCCACTTCTATATGACCCACAGTTGAAAATCCTTTTACGACCTAACACTTCTTTCCCAAGGTACAGTACCTTAAATTATCATATAAGCTTGCACATGGCTCACAGAACCACAAAGCACTGAGAGGAATCTCCCCAGGTAGAACTAAGACTATATGGAACCTGTCTGGAAGATCATATAATAATACAATAAAAACAATAATAACAGTAAAATACTGAGTGTTTACTGTGTATTAGGTACAGAGTTTTAAAAGTAAGTATGCCCAGGCTTAGAGGCCCTAAGCTAAGACCACCTTAGGGACATGCACAGTGTTAAATGTAGGGTCCTTTTTCTTCTTTTGCTGGAAACTGATGCCTAAGAAGTGAGCTTATCCTAGGAGCGGAAGAACTGAGGAAGCTCAGAAAAAAAAAATTAGATTTAGGTAAGTACTTCTCTCATAAAGGGAACACTTTTAAAAAAATCATGCCAGGTTTAGGTACAAGAACTTTATACACCCTAGAAACATTATTTTAATCACTGAGTTGAAGTTTGGAAACCAGGAAACTACAGGGTACCTGTAAAGGGCTGGGTTGTATAGGGACCCCTGGGATTACTGAGCGGCATGGCACTACGGCTTACAGTTCAGCCAACCTGGCACAGCTGCCCCTCTGCCTACTCCTATAGTGCTTAAGATTACCTGCTCCTACACTGCCTAAGATCATACAGCAAAGAAGGGGCAGGTTCGAGTCCAACTCAGCTGGCCTGCATAATGCAAGAATGCTAATGAGTTTGGAATGATTTTGGCTCTTCTACTTCATCTCTTAGTATAGAGGGATGATATTTTCTGAACCAAAAATCAGAATACATGACTGAAGGAGGAATTTTTTTTTTTTTTTTGAGAATAGTCTCACTCTATCACCCAGGCTAGAGTGCAGTGGCACGATCTTGGCTCACTGAAACCTCTGTCGTCTGGGTTCAAGCAATTCTCCTGCCTCAGCCTCCCAAGTAGCTGGGATTACAGACGCCTGCCACCGGGCCTGGCTAATTTTTGTATTTTTAGTAGAGACGGGATTTCACCATCTTGGCCAGGCTGGTCTTGAACTTCTGACCTTGTGATCCACCCGCCTCAGCCTCCCAAAGTGCTGGGATTAAAGGCGTGAGCCACCATGCCCTGCCTGAAGGAGGAATTTTTTAGAGAAACTTCTAGATGTGTGATTTAGCCTTGAGGTTTAGTTAGGGTAACAAAATGTTAACATGGCCAAGATACTTTAATAACCTAAGGATGATGCAACAGAATATTGGAAAGGGAAACATTTGGTTGTAGGATTTAAATCTAACCCATTGGCTGGGTGTGGTACCTTGTGCCTATAATCCCAGCACTTTGGGAGGCCGAGGCAGGTGGATCACCTGAGGTCAGGAGTTCGAGACCAGCCTGGCCAACGTGGTAGAATCCTGTCTCTACTAAAAATAAAAAAGAATTAGCCGGGCGTGGCGGTGGGCTCCTCTAATCCCAGCAACTCAGGAGGCTGAGGCTGGAAAATTGCTTAAACCCAGGAGGCAGAGGTTACAGTGAGCCTAGATCACACCACTACACTCCGGCCTGGGCAACAAGAGCAAAACTCTGTCTCAAAAAAAATAAAAAATAAATCTAACCCATCAACAACAACAAAAAACTGCCCATCATTTCTTCCTTTTAAATGTCTCTGGGGTCCGGGTGCAGTGGTTCACACCCATAATCCCAGCACTTTGGGAGGCCAAAGCCGGCAGATCACCTGAGGCCAGGAGTTTGAGACCAGCCTGGCCAACGTGGTAGAATCCTGTCTCTACTAAAAATAAAAAGAATTAGCCGGGCGTGGCGGTGGGCTCCTCTAATCCCAGTTACTTGGGAGGCATAGGCCGGAAAATCGCTTGAACCTGGAAGGCGGAGGTTGCAGTGAGCCGAGATCATGCCACTGCACTCCAGCCTGGGTGACAGTGAGAATCCCTTTAAAAAAAAAAAAAGAAATACCTCTGGGAATCACCTTTATTCTACTTTTCAAAAATGGCTTGTCCTTGCCCTCACTGGGTTACAGAAGTCTCTTTCCTGGTTGGTCGCCTGCTTCCAGTCTTCCCACCTTTCAATTCGTCCTGCATACAACTATCATATTAATTTCCCAAAGATACTTCTTTATTATATCACCTGATTCAAGAAGCTATTAATCCTGTTTACACAAAGTTCAAACCTTCTAAACTTGCCCTAACCTTACCTTCACTACCCTCTACCATGAACACCCATTCTAACCAGCTTAGTCTTCCTCACAGTGTGTGCTTCCGCGTGGCCTCTCACATCCTTTCCTTTTCTCCCAGGTTCAAGGCTTAGCTTATGTTATCCCTCCCTCACCCAGTGCCTTGCCCCCTTCTCCCTCTCTAACAACACTTCAAGGGCTAGTTCAAGGTCAGTTCTCTGCCTTCCAGCACCAACACATGATGTCTGCTCTGAAAATCCCAAACCATAATGGTTTCTTCCTTCCCTAGACTCTTTTCATCTAAATCACATGGTTCATGAAACACATCATTCTCTAAATTTGTTTCCAATTAGACTGCAAACCACGTGAGGGCAGGGACTTCTCTGTACCTCTTGCAGCATCAAGCTGAGCACCTATTTCATCCTTAAACAATGAATACATCTTGGTTGACTGATTTATAGACAAGAAAATAGTCTCCCCGGCCCCAGGCTACTCTCACTATCAAAAGGACTTATGAATCCCTCAGAGAACAATACTGAAAGTCTGAAAGCAATTAACAGTTCCCTAGGCAAACACATCCCCTGGTTAAGGCTTAAAAGAAACAAACATTGTCTTTAAACTAGACAGCTCTTCTCTGCCCTGCCAAGGGAGCAACCCTATCTAGCCCAGAAATAATACAGGGAGCTCCCAAGGTGATGTAAAGCACAACTAAGTCCACCCAACACACCCACCTTCAATTCATTTTGGAGAACCAGCTTCTTCAGGTTTTCATCCTTTTCATCGTTCAATGAACTGAAGTTTCTCTGCACAAAGAGAGATGTGCTTTGATATTCTCCTGGTCTGAACTTAGGGCATGTCCCACCCTTACACTTGTGAAGAAAGAAAAGATGCAGATAAAGGAAAGACTTTATCATTAAAATGAGAAATAAATCAGGAGCCTAAGTATTTGGGCTCACATTGGTACAAAGAAGGAAAATTCAAAGAAATTTTCCTGAGAGGGCCCTATTCTCCGCATCTGCCCACACAGGGAAAGGACCATTCAGGCACAAGACAAGAGATGATAAAGTGAAAAAATGCCCACACCAGCTGAAGCTACACAGAGAAATCTGTTTTGTTTTTGCTCCTGTCTCTGCTTCATGGAAGTCCATTGAGAACATGGAATGCAGCAGAGCCCAGACTCTATGGAGAAAAAAGGAGGCTCAGAGAGAGAATTTCACTTAAGCATGGAAAGGTTCTTACTGTCTGCATACCAGTTCAAAGCTCAGCAGCAGGGCTTTCAGTCTTTCAATCTCTTCTCTGAGTTCTCTAATCAGCTTTACATTTGCATCCTGAAACACAGAGAACTCAATCACCACTGATTGATACCAAGTCCCACTCAGCTGTGAAATACTATTTGCAATTGGCTTGGAAGAGGTGGATTACTCCTTTGGAGTAAGCTCTACAATGGTCAATCATTCTCAAGTGTGATCCCAGGACCTGCAGCATCAACTTCACCTAAGAACTTGTTAGAAATGCACATTTTGGCCCTCCCAGACCTACGAAATCAGAAACTCTGAAGGACTGGGGCCCAGCAGTGGTCTAACAAACCCTCCAGGTGATTCTGATACACAATAAAGTTTGAGAATCATTTCCCTAGGGCAGGTCAAGCTGGTAACACAAAAGCCAGGGTGTGTATAGGTAGTAGGTGCTAACCTTTCTGTATTGTGACTAAGCCTAATACTCCCTAATTACATTGCCTTTTTAAAACAGTCTACATATGGATTATATATATATCTATACATATATACATACATATATGTACACACACACACATATATATGTATATATACATATATACACATACACATACACGTAGTGTGTCTGGTGACCAGGTATGATCCCTGCTCTGGAACTTTTCATTGAAATTGTGAAGGAATGTTTGGAAAATTCTCATTTAGCTTTCAAAAACGAATGAATAGCTCTGTGTAAGCAGAGAAGAAAAGCAAGTGAAAGAACATTAAAGGATAAAACAAAAACCAATGAATTCCTATACTCTCCTTTTAAACAGCTAAGTCTCAACAATTTGCATACAAAAAAAAACACAGACAACTGGCATAAAAAAAAACACAGGCATAAGACAGGGTACCTTGGCTCACACCTGTAACCCCAGCACTTCGGGAGGCTGAGGTTGGAGGATCATTTGAGTCCAGGACTTTGAGACCAGCCTGGGCAATATTGTGGGACCTTGCCTCTACAAAAAAAAAACTTTTTTAATTAGCCTAACGTGGTGGCACACACCTGTGGTCCCAGCTCCTCAGGAAGCTGAGGTGGAATTATCCCTTGAGCCCTGGAGGCTGAAGTTGCAGTGAGCCATGATAGTGCCACTGCACTCCAGCCTGGGCAAGAGAGCAAGACCCCTTCTCAAAACAAACAAATACAAAAACTCAGACATAAATCAACGTAAATTCAAAATAAAAGCAGTAAAGACAAACTTTTTAAATGAACGTTCTTACAGTGAGCCATTACTGCACCACTGCACTCCAGCCTGGGTGACAGAGCAAGATCCTGTCTCTAAAAATAAAATAATAAAAAATAAATGACCTTTCTTAGAGTGGTAATGCTAAACTAGGGAATCTTAAGTGGAATGGCCTTAGAGAAGTATCTACAGTAAGTTACTCATAAAAGGTTACTGAATAAAGGCAGTAGAGATAGGAGAGAAGGAGATGACAGAAGAAAGAATTCTACTCCCTCATCATTTGGAGAACAAATCTGGCAAGTTGAGGTGAGTATAAAGAGAAAGATCAATGAGAGAAAAAAAATACAGAGAGCTTTGTGTAAACTATACCAGACCAGGACTTCTGAAAAGGTCTCACCTCATTTACTCGTGGCTTGTTGATAATGTTTTTGGCACTGGATGCATATCTCAGTGTGCTCATGGTCTCACTGTAGCTAGTGTGTGCAGGAGACACCGCTGAGGTAGAAGGAGAAAGTTTAAAAACATGCCAGTCCCATCCATCCCAGCCTTTAATCATTTGCCTTGCTACTACTGCCCACGCTATATAACACCCCTGATAAAATGAGAAACCTGGGTGGCCATGGCCCTTTCTCTGAGACAGAGTACCAGTCCCAACACAGATCCAGCTTTGGCATCCCACTCACTGGCAATCATGATGGTTTTAGAGTTCCCTCCAAGGCTGTCCTTCAGCAGCCAGGTCAACACAGAGTCTCGGTATGGGATAAAAAACTGCCTTCGGGTGGGTGCCCCTCCACTGCTGGTCCCAGAAGGAGGGCTAAGGATCCCTCTGTCACCACCATTGCTGACTGAGCTGTTGAGGCTCTGGCAGCTGCTGAAAACTTGGGAGTTCTGGGCTTAAAAGACAAAAAAAGAAAATGAAACAAAGAAGGAATTATGGAGCAAATACACTAAAACAAAACAATGGTTGGATAACACAGATTTAAGTATCATATTTCCTAATCCCTTTCTGCATACAATAGGATGGTTTAGATATTCCTGAAGACTTTAGACTCATGATATGTTTGAGCCACATAATTTTTTAGACTCCCCTCTTTTGGAAAATGATGGTAGTAGGATAGTACTGTACTCTAAAACCAAGGACAAGTATCATTTTTTCATGCCCCAAACCAGAAGATAACCTTATCAAAAGGAACGTTGTGTCTACTTTATTGAGACAAAATGAAAACATGAGTTATTTTCCAAAGTCTCCCTCCCACTGCCATCATCTATCAGCAAAATACCTAAGGTGGAGATGACAATTCCCAGAGTCACAAGGGACTTGTTGATATTGGCTCCTTCAGTAATCCGGTCCTTACAGTAACTGGGATCTGCTCTTTCACTAAAACACAGTCAATAAAAACAGAAACAAAAGCAAACAGGACACTATCTTTATAATGCTGTTGAAAAATACTATCCGTTATGCTGTACATCATGCTGTAAAAGACTCACATAATAAATTCCTTTTAGAATTCAGTTCCAGAAAAAAATGTTACAATGAACTTGACTTTTCTGTTTCTCAGGCAATAAAAATCAAATAATTCATTAGGTTTCTATTTTTATTTTGACTGTCAGAACACTTTATGCTAAATGTAATGCTCATTTACAGCATTGATATTAGCACGGCTTTTGGGTATATTCATGTTTCCTCTATCTTTATTGTCTTAAATTCATGTATTCATAACTCTACGGTATTTGTGTCATTAACTGACAACAGTTTTGAATTCCCTTTTTTTTTTTTTTGAGAGGGTGTCTCTAGTCACCCAAGCTGGAGTGCAGCGGCGTGAACTCGGCTCATTGCAACCTCCACCTCCCGGGTTCAAGCAATTCTCCTGCCTCAGGCTCCCAAGCAGCTATAACTACAGGCCCATGCCACCAGGCCTAGCTAATTTTTTGTATTTTTAGTAGAGACGGGGTTTCACCATGTTGACCAGGCTGTTCTCAAATTCCTGGCCTCATGATCCACCCACCTTGGCCTCCCAAAGTGCTGGGATTAACAGGTGTGAGCCACCATGCCCAGCCTTGAATTCCTTTTTCAAGTAAATGGGAAATATTAAAAATTCACACTTCCAATTGGCTGAGATACTTTCCTTCAAACAGCACTTGGTCCTTAAGGGAATACTTACTGTATTATCTAACAGTTTTAAAATAAGAAAATTTGCCTTATTTCATCTTACACTTTCCTGTGATCACATTATCCCCCTCAAGACTACTTCTTTCTAAATACATATGCAATTATGATTCATGATTCCTTCTAATTCCTACAAGGCAATATCTTCTTAACCTCTCCAGACTTTTTAAACTTGTTTTTCTTTAGAGATAGGGTTGAGCTATGTTGTAATTTTGCCCAGTCTGGCCTCAAACTCCAGGGCTCAAGTAATCCTCCCACCTCAGCCTCCTGAATAGCTGGGACAATAGATGTACACCACCAAGTAAAACTTTTTTTAAAGAACTGCATAAAAATCGGTATTAAAGAAAGCATAAAATCAATATTAAATCAAAGAAAAAAGGTATACTAATTCAGCGTTTTTTCTTTTTCCTATAAATTAGAATCACCTGGCCAGCTTTAACAATGCCCTGATGCCTGCACTCCCAGCAACCTCACTAATAATCTGATTTATCTAATTTAAGGTATAGCTAAGGGGAGTTTTAAAAGGTCCTCAGGTGGCCAGGTGCAGTGGCTCATGCTGGTAATCCCAGCACTTTGGGAGACTGAGGCAGAAGAATCGCCCAAGGCCAGGAGTGCAAGGCCTGCCAGGGCAACTTAATGAGATGCTGTCTTTACCAAAAAAAAAAAAGCTAGCTGTGGTGGCACGTGCCTGTAGTCCCAGTTACTTGAGAGGCTGAGGCAGGAGGGTCACTTGAGCCAAGTAGTTCAGGGTTACAATGAGCCATGATCATACCACTGCATTCCAGCCTGGAGCCTGAGCAACAGTGAGACTGTTTCAAAAAAGAAGAGGTCCTCAGGTGATATAATGTGCAACCAAGATTGAGAATCTCTGATGTGGAGGAACTTTTCAGCCCCTAGAAAATAACTTCTTAACCTAGCATTCAAAGAGTTTGTTTCTTTTGTAATATTCTCATGATGACTGAAATGTGAAAAAGATTGGAACAGCTTATTCCCTGTTAAACAGACAAGAACAAAAGTAATTCCCCTTAGCTTTGAAATCCTAATTACCTGCCTGCTAGGTCCACAAGGTTGATCTTGCTAGCCATTTCAGAAGGGAGGTTGTTCTCCAGGATTGCCTAGAGGAGAAAACACAGCCTGTCACTTGGAACGATCTGTACTATTTTCCCCTTAGACAGTCTTCTAACGAAGATAATATTTTGGATTTTTATCCAATTCATTCAAACAAATCTGTATTCCAATGAGATGCAAACCAGATGAGCTCTCACTCTCTCACAGATAAAAATTAATAGAGCCCTGGATCACCACTTGAAAGAAAAAAAAAAAAAAAAAAAAAAGGCCGGGCGCAGTGGCTTATGCCTGAAATCCCAGCATTTTGGGAGGCCAAGGTGGGTGGATCACAAGGTCAGAAGTTCAAGACAAGCCTGGCCAAGATGGTGAAACCCTGTCTCTACTACAAGTACAAAAATTAGCTGGGCACAGTGGCAGGTGCCTGTAATCCCAGCTACTCACGGGGCTGAGGCAGGAGAATTGCTTGAACCTGGGTGGCAGAGATTGCAGGGAGCTGAGATTGTGCTACTGCACTCCAGCCTGGGTGATAGAGTGAGACTCCATATCAAAACAAACAAACAAACAACAACAACAAAAACCCACCAGCAGGACTTAAAGAGTAAGGACACAAACTTCCATGAAGTTCACTGAACACAACTTTCAGTGGCATCAGGAATTTCAGTACAATTTACCACACAAATGCTCAATTCCCTCCCAGGGGCCTCTGACTCTTATTAGCAGAGAGCCACAGCATGTGGGTATGGCCTCTGATGGCCTCTTGCTAACCTCAGTCACAGCACCTTAACTTTCCAGGGCAGAAAGTCTGCCCTATAAGTTCTATTTAGTAGCATCCAGCCCCCAAGAAAAAACTACTCTACCCCCCACTCCAATTCAATGTGGGTTCTGTTATTTTGTTTGAAAAATTGTTAATGTTTTTTGGG
This sequence comes from Cacajao melanocephalus, assembly GCA_963573385.1. Taxonomy (NCBI): domain Eukaryota; kingdom Metazoa; phylum Chordata; class Mammalia; order Primates; family Pitheciidae; genus Cacajao; species Cacajao melanocephalus. The sequence goes on from CAUYLG010031996.1 coordinate 44,000, forward strand.
TTTTTTTTTTGAGATGGAGTTTTACTCTTGTTGCCCAGGCTGGAGTACAATGGCACAATCTTGGCTCACTACCACCTCCGCCTCCCAGGTTCATGTGATTCTCCTGCCTCGGCCTTCCAAGTAGCTGAGATTACAGGCATGCACCACCAGGCCTGGCTAATTTTAGTAGAGACAGGGTTCTACCATGTTGGCCAGGCTGGTCTTAAACTCCTGACCTCAGGTGATCTGCCCACCTTGGCCTCCCGAAATGTTGAGATTACAGGTGTGAGCCACTGCACCGGCCAGAAATTGTCAATGTTATAAATCATTAACCAAATGTAGTTTTAGAACATTTCAAATAATGCCCAAATCCCTCAGGTCTTTGCAGTTAATCTCTGTTTTTGTTACCAGTTTGAAGCACTTAACTTTCTATGTCTATTAGTCTGCCTTTTCAGAATATTTCATATAAACAGAATCATACAATGTTTGGCTCTTTTCACTGTACATAATTGAGATTCATCCATGTTAAGGCATGCATCAACAGTTCATTCACTTTTACTGCTGAGTAGTATTCAATTGTGTGGATATACCAGTTATCCATTTGCCTTTTGGATATGTGGGTTTTTTCAATTTTGGGGTAATTACAAATAACACTGTCTTTTAAAAAATTTTTTATTTTTTTCAATTGTATTTTTATCTGTTTTCATTTTTAATTGAAGTCCAAAGCAAAATAACACTGTCATGAATATTTATATACATCTTTCTATGGATATTTCTCTTGGGTAAACACCTAGGAGTAGAATCACTGGGCCATAAGCTAGGTGTGTATTTAACTTTTGTTTTTCCAAGATGGAGTCTCACTCTGTTGCCCAGGCTGGAGTGCAATGGTGCAATCTCGGCTCCCTGCAACCTTTGCCTCCCAGGTTCAGAGGATTCTCCTGCCTCAGCCTCCAAAGTAGCTGAGACTACAGGTGCGCGCCACCACACCCAGCTAACCTTTTTATTTTTAGTAGAGATGGAGTTTCACAGTGTTAGCCAGGATGGTCTCGATCTCCTGACCCTGTGATTCGCCCATCTCGGCCTCCCAAAGTGTCAGGATTACAGGTGTGATCCACCATGCCCAGCCATATATTTAACTTTTTAATAAACTGCTAAACTCTTTTCCAAAGTTGCTATACCATTTTACATTCCCACTAGTAGTGCAGTGTATGAAAACTCCTTCTACACACTTGTTGATAATTAGTATAATTTTAGCCATGTTAAAAGGTGGGAAGTGGTATTTCATTTGGTTCTAATTTGTATTTCCCTAATGAATAAGGATGTTGAGAATTTTTTTCAAGTATTTAACTGTCACTGGCATATTTTGTTTAGTGAGATGTCAGTTCAAAATTCTTGCCATTGTTTTGTTTTCTTATTATGGTGTTTAAAGATATATTCTGGATATAATTCCTTTATCAGATGTTTATCAAGTAAGTTCTACCTATCTGTTTTTTTTTTTTTTTTTTTTGATAGGGAGTCTTGCTCTGTTGCCAAGGCTGTAGTGCAGTGGCACGATCTCGGCTCACAGCAAACTCCACCTCCTGGGTTCAAGTAATTCTCCTGCCTCAGCCTCCCAAGTAGCTGGGATTGTAAGTACGCACCACCACATCCGGCTAATTTTTGTATTTTTAGTAGAGACAGGGTTTCACCATCTTGGCCAGGCTGTTCTCGAACTCCTGACCTCAAGTGATCAGCCTTCCTTGGCCTCCCAAAGTGCTGGAATTACAGGCACGAGCCACTGTACCTGACCTGCTTTTCTTTTTATTCTCCTAACAGTGTCTTTAAAAGTGCAAAAGAAGCCAGGCATGGTGGCTCATGCCTGTAATCTCAGCACTTTGTGAGGCCGAGGCAGGCTGGATTGCTTGAGGTCAGGAGTTCGAGACCAGCCTGGCTAACAAGGTGAAAACCTGTCTCTATTAGAAATACAAAAATTAGCCAGGCATGGTAATGTGGGCCTGCAATTGCAGCTACTTGGGTTGCTGAGGCAGGAGAATCACGTGAATTCAGGATGTGGAGGTTACAGTGAGTCAGGATCATTCTACTCCACTCCAGCCTGGGTAACAGAATAAGACTCAGACTTATAAAAAAAAAAAAAAAGTGCAAAAGGCTGGTGTAGTGGGTCATGCCAGTAATCCCAGCATTTTGGGAGGCTGAGGCAGGAGGATCACTTGAGCCTAGGGATTCAAGACCAGCCTGGGCAACACAACGAGATACTGTCTCCACCAAAAAAAATACAAAAGTTATTTTATATAATGTAAGTGTACACACACACACACACACACACACACACACCCCTGTAAGTCCCAGCTACTTGAGAGGCTGATGTGGAGGATCATTTGATCCTGGGAGGCTGAGGCTGCAGTGAGCCATGATTGTGCCACTGCACTCTAGCCTTGGTGACAGAGTGACATCCTATCTAAAAAAAAAAAAAAAAAAAGTGCAAAAGTTTGAAATTTTGAATAACTCCAAATTTCAATTTGTACTTTTGTTTGTGTCTTTAGTGCCCTATCTATAAAACCTTTGCCTAATAAAAAATCACAAAGATTTTCCCAAGTTATCCTCTGAAGTTTAATAGTTTCAGGTTTCCCATTTAGATCTATGATTCAATATGAGTTAACTTTTGGATAAAGTGCAAAATATAGATCAAAGTTCTTTTTTTTCATATAGACATCCAATTGTTCTCCCATCGTTTGCTGAAAAGATTATATTTTCTCCACTGAATTGCCTTTGCAACTTTATTAAAAATCAGTTGACTATATATGTGTGAGTCTATTTTGGACTCTATTCTGTTCCAATAATCTATTTGTCTATCTTAACACTAACACCACACTATCTTGGTCACTGTAGCTTTAGGCAGCATGTGGCTTATCTCAGAGAATACTCCATGTGCACTTGAATATATGTGTATTCTGTGAGGTTAAATGAGGTGTTCCAAAAATGTCAGTGGGTCACATAGTTCGATAATGATGCTCAAATCTTCTATTTCCTCACTGATTTCTGTTTGGTTATCTACTTACTACTGGAAATGGGGTACTAACATATCCAACTATTGTTGAACTCTTTTTCTTTTCAATTTGATTCATTTTTTTCATTTATTTTGAGGTTTGGTTGAGAGTACATACACTTATAAGTATCTTTTCAATGTACTGACTGACCCTTTATTATTATGAAATATCCCTGTCTCTAGTATTTGTCTTAAAACTTATCTTATTTATTTTGAGACGGAGTCTCACTCTTGTTGCCCAGGCTGGAGTGCAATGGTGCAATCTCAGCTCACTGCAACCTCTGCCTTTCAGATTCAAGTGATTCTCCTGCCTCAGCCTGCTGAGTAGCTGTGACTACAGGGGCTCACCATCACACCCGGCTAATTTTTTTGTATTTTCAATAGAAACAGGGTTTCACCATGTTGGCCAGTGTGGTCTCAAATTCCTAACCTCAGGTGATCCACCTACCCTGGCCTCCAAAAGTGCTGGGATTACAGGCTTGAGCCACTGCACCAAGCCTTAAAACTTAATTTTTGCCTGACATTAAAATAGCACTCCAGCTCTCTTATGGTTACTTTTTAAAAACTTTCAATAGGTTTTGGGGAAACAGATTGTGTTTGGTTATGTCAATAAATTCTTTAGTGGTGATTTCTGAGATTCTGGTGCACCCATCGCCCAAGCAGTGTACCCTGTACCCAATGTGTAGCCTTTATCCCTCACCCCACTTCCCCCTAAGTCCCCAGAGTCCACTGTATCATTCTTATACCTTTGTGTCCTTATAGCTTAGCTCCCACGTATGAGTGAGAAGATATGATGTTTGGTTTTCCCTTCCTGAGGTACTTAATTTAGAATAACGGTCTCCAATTCCATCCAGGTTGCTGCAAATGCCACTATTTCATGTCTTTTTATGGCTGAGTAGTATTCCACAGTACACATGTACCACATTTTCTTTATCCACTCATTGATTGATGGAATCTGGGCTGGTTCCATATTTTTGCAAATGTGAACTGTGCTGCTATAAACATGTATGTGCAACTATCTTTTTCATATGACTTCTTTTCCTCTGGGTAGATCTACTTGTAGTTTAAGGAATCTCCACACTGTTTTCCATAATGGTGGTACTAATTTACTTCCCACCAACAGTATAAAAGCCTTCTCTTTTCACTACATCCACACCAACATCTACTGTGTTTTGCTTTGGTTTTTTTTTTGAGACAGCTAAAGTGCAGTGGCACGATCTCAGCTCACCACAACCTATGCTTCCTCAGTTTCAAGCAATTCTCCTGTCTCAGCCTCATAGGTAGCTGGGACTACAGGTGCGTGCCACCACACACAGCTAATTTTTGTATTTTTAGTAGACACAGCATTTCACCATGCTGGCCAAGCTGGTCTCAAACGCCTGACCTCAGGTGATCCACCTGCCTCAGTCTCCCAAAGTGCTGAGATTATAGGCATGAGCCACCGACCCAGTCTCTTCTTTGATTTTTTGATTATGGCCATTCTTGCAGGAGTAAGGTGGTATTGTCTGTGGTTTTGATTTGCATTTCCCTGATAATCAGTGATGCTGAGCATTTTTTTTCCTGTGTTTGTTGCCATTTGTATATCTTCCTTTGAGAATTGTCTATTCATATCCTTAGCCCACCTTTTGATGGGACTGTTTTTTTCTTGCTAATTTGAGTTCCTTGTAGATTCTGGATATTAGTCCTTTGTTGAAAGCATAGACTGCAAAGATTTTCTCCCATTCTGTGGGCTGTTTACTCTGCTGATTGTTTCTTTTGCTGTGCAGAAGATTTTTGGTTTATTTAAGTTCCATCTATTTATCTTTGTTTTTGTTGCATTTGCTTTTGGGTTCTTGGTCATGCAGTCTCTGCCTAAGCCAATGTCTAGAAGGATTTTTCCAATGTTATCTTCTAGAATTGTTATGGTTTTGGATCTTAGATTTAAGTCTTTGATCCATCTTTACTTGATTTTTGTATAAGGTGAGAGGTAAGTTAAGTAATGTAATGCATCCAGATTTAGTTTTGTTGTTGTTGTTGTTTTTGAGACAGAGTCTCACTCCATTAACCAGACTGGAGTGCAGTGGCATGATCTCGGCTCACTGCAACCTCCACCTCCCAGGTTCAAGTGATTCTCCTGCCTCAGCCTCCCGAGTAACTAGGATTACAGGAGCCTGCCACCATGCCCAGCTTGTTTTTCGTACTTTTAGTAGAGATGAGATTTCACCATGTTGGTTAGGCTGGTCTCAAACTCCTGACCTCAAGTGATCCACCCTCCTTGCCCTTCCAGAGTGCTGGGATTATAGGTGTGTGCCACTATGCCCGGCCTGGATGAGTCTTTAGGGTTTTCTAGGTATACAATCACGTCATCAGCAAACAGCAACAGTTTGACTTCCTCTTTACTGATCTGGAGGCCCTTTATTTCTTTTTCTTGTCTCATTACTCTGGCTACGACTTAACAGTTACTATTTTTATGGTGTATCTTTTTCCGACCTTTACTTCCAACCTGTGTCTGTGGTTCTAATGTGTGTTTTATATAGACAGGATATAGTTGGGTTTTGCTTTTATGCAGTCTGAAAATTTGTACCTTAAGCAATTCACACATAATGTATTTATTGTATTTCATAATTATTGATGTGCTCAGAACCATCCATGTCTGAATTTTCTTTTTTCTATAAATCTCAGGTCTTCTTTGTTCCTCTATTCTTCCTCCATTGCCTTTAACTGTTAAGTATTTTCATTAATGTGTACCACTTTAATTTCTGGGTTTTCTTGCCCAGAGAAGGCAGAAGAAATGTTGATTTTTAAAATTATATTTTTGAGCTATTTTCCTCATCTGTGCTCTACAGATTACAATACACATCTTTACGATCTACTTCAAAATAATACTAACTTAATTACTGTAAAATATAGAAACTCAATCTTTCACTTCCCTTGTGCTGTTCTTTTCATATACAACAAAGTACAAAAATGCACTATTATAATTGTGGCTTTCTACAATCTTATTGTTTGATTGACATTAGGAGAAGAAATGAAAAAGAATATATTTATGTAGTCTTTTTATATTTACTCACATATTTACCATTCCCAGGATATTCAATTTTCTCCTACAGATTTAAGATACTTTCTAATATCACTTTTTTTCAGCCTAGATTTCATTTAGTTTTCTTGCCAGGTAAGTCTGCTAGCAATAAATTCTAATTTTTCTTTTTTTTTTCTTTCCCCAGTCTGGGAATGTTCTTATTTCATCTTCATTTTTTGAAAGCTAGTTTTGTTTCATATAAAATTCTTGGTTGACAGTTTTTTATACTCTCTCAGCACCCTGCTTCTAAGGTTCAGTGTTTCTGATGAGAAGCTGACCATTCACCATGTAATTGTTCTGTATGAGTCACTTTTCTCCAGCTGTTTTTAAGATTTTCTCTGTCTTTCAACAGTTGATGATGTGTTTAGGTGTCAATCTCTTTGTGTTTATTTTACTTGGAGTTCTTTGAGCTTCTTAGATCAATAAATGATTTTCAACAAATTTAGGAAATTTTTAGTCATTGTTTTATTTTGTGGGTGGTGGTATGGTGCTTCTCACTTTGTAATATTCATTTAATCTATTTTCAGACCACAGAAAGAATTTTTTCCAGCTTTATAGTTGCTTTTTGGGGATATGACTTCACCTCTATTCCATCATTAGAAGTGAATCTTCTAATAGTTCATTTTAATGCTTATTTTCTTTTCAACCTTTTAACTGTCCATACTGATCACACAGATGTGAAAGTGTTTTAAAATGTTAAAAATAAATACAAGCGTCCGAGCTCAGTGGCTCATGCCTGTAATCCCAGCACTTTGGGAGGCCAAAGCAGGCGGATCACGAGGGCAAGAGATCAAGACCATCTTGGCCAACATAGTGAAACCCCTTCTCTACTAAAATACAAAAATTAGCTGGGCATAGTGGCACACACCTGTAGTCCCAGCTACTCAGGAGGCTGAGGCAAGAGAATTGCTTGAACCCGGGAGGCGGAGGTTGCAGTGAGCCGAGATCACACCACTGCACTCTAGCCTGGCACCTGGCGACAGAGCGAGACTCTGTCTCAAAAAATAAATAAATACATACACACATATATAAAAGCAGGATATATTTTGATTAGTCTTTATGAAATGCATCCACCCATTCTAAGTGCATAACAGATTATAAGTCCTGTTTATAGTATTAGGTTCTATCAGAGGACCTATAAACGTGACAGGAGGAGGAAAGGAGAAAAATAGGAACGAACACAAGCAAGTGGTTTAAAGGTACAAGGAGAGGAAGAAATCCCACCAAAAATAAGGGATTACTAACCTGCGTGTAGTGGATAGTAAAAATGGCATGGGATCGGCTGCTGGCCTCATGAACATGGGTGGCTGCTGTGATTCTGTGTATACAAGGAAAAATTGTTAGGACGAGGATTGATTACACATGATGGATTCTTAAGGATCCACAGGGAATACAAGAAATGTTAGTGCTGAGGCTCACAGATGAGAATCATAAAACATACATATTTAGTCGAGTATAGTAAAGAGAATAGTCCAAAGAGGGCAGAAGCAGCACTCTAGGTGCTATCTGAGCATAAAATGGAGTGCAGCTTCATAGTAAACTACACCAGAACTTTTTTTTTTTTTTAAAGCAAAAGCAGCAAAAAATTTGAGTGAAAAGGAAAATGAAGACTAGAGCATCATCAACATGGAAGAACATGCCCAAGATACACTCATTTTATTTTATTCTTTTTCTTAGACCAATTTTAATAAGACAAATGGATGTAGAGAGCTTGCTAGAGAAGATAACTCAAAGACAGAGAAGGTAAGTTTTGATTAAACACAGACTCTTAATTCTACAATGACAGAAAGATCTTGGAAATGAGATCTGAAATCACATCAGTATCATGCTTAAGCCAGGTGGAATTCATAATCTTCCTTAGAAATCCATTACAGTGTTAACACTTAAAGTCAGGAGAGTTTTTCCTTTATCTAAGATCATCTCACTGAGTTCTCAGAGGATCTAGAGAATTGAAGAAAAGAGCCAAAATCTAGAAGCTGGTCTCATGATTCATGACTGACACTTAAAAATCAAGGCACTCAGAGTATCCTGAAGACCAGAAACAAGTGTCTCCAGGAGGGTTCCATGAAGCTCAGGAAGGCGTTAAATTTAAATTTCTTCCATTATGTTCAATTAACTTGGTCCTGCTATTAACAGGATAAATAGAAGGCTCTAAAGATTTTTTTAAACCCAGAAAAAAAAAGCCATTTTAGGGACACTTACTAGTAATATTCTAGGTAATTCACAGTAACAACATGAAATGTTACTACAATTTACAATAGCTTTTAGGGGAGTCTACAGGACCTAGTTATTCATAGCAGATTAAAAACAGTCTTTTGGGGGGCTACCTTGTAAGTATGCAAAACTAGAGAAAAATGGTTTTCTGAAACTTTTACACTATATTCTTCCTTATATCTATCAAACCCGAGGAGAGGACAATGCAGGTAAGAATCTTTTCTTCCAAATACTAGAAGCTCTAAATATAGAGTAACTTGCCTGGGCTTACTGCCTAATATTATTATATCCAGAATAGATTCCAGCTTCATTACTAGTGAGAAGAGACTAAATCTTATTTTTTTAGATGGAGTGTTGCTTTGCCATCCAGGCTAGAGTGCAATGGCACGATCTCAGCTCACTGCAACCTCTGTCTCCCGGGTAGCTGGAATTACAGGTGCCTGCCACTGCATCCAGCTAATTTTTGTATTTTTAGTAAAGACAGGGTTTCACCATTTTGGCCAGGCTGGTCTTGAACTCCTGACCTTGTGACCCACCCACCTCTGCCTCCCAAAGTGCTAGGACTACAGGCGTGAGCCACCGCCCCTGAAAAGAGACTAACTGTCCCTGACACACTTACCCTGGGTACAGTAGTGTTCTGGGAAAAGCCTCCTGGCTGTGAACATCTCTACACACAGAGACAATTTTAAGTGTCATTATACATTCCCCAAAGGGAAATGGGAACACAGGAAAGGAGTGTGAAGATAAAAGAATGATAGAAACAAACCTGTTTGCAATTCCCTCCTCCAAGAGTTGGATTACTTGCTTATAGTTGGTAACTACATGTTGAGATAAACCTATTGGATTTGCAAAGGGGAAAAAAGAAATTAAATGAAATTTTTGGTAAAGTTTAACTTTTTCCCACAGGTCTTTAACTTTCTCATTGCTATTTCTTTTTTTTTCCTCCCTGACTACGAGAATATCATTCCTATTTCACATCATTTAATAGACAAAAATGAGGAGAATCTGGTCAAATTCATTCAGATAATAAATTAAATCAAGAAATATTTACTGGAAACCTCTTGTATAGGTCTCTGCCCTCACAGAGATTACAGTCTATAATTCATATATTGACTATGCTAACAACAACTATAATTCCTTACAATTCTGCTATATGGATTTTAAGAACTGTTCTCATACATTACCTCATTTGGCCCTCACAAAGTTCCTGAGGTAGGACAGTGTTGTTTTCCCCACAAGGTGAACGAGTTGGTTTAGCCGTCAAAAGACACAATACACTCTTCTCTGCCTCCCACAGTATACAATCATAGTAAGTTACACTATACAAGACAATATGGCCAAGTGCCATGGGAGTCAGAGAGATGATACATGATGAGGAATCAGAGGCCTGGTCAGGGCAAGATCCATAGAAGAAGTGAGACTTAAATTTAGACACTATAGAATGGGAAGGCTTAGGCCAGGCACGGTGGCTCACTCCTGTAATCCTACCACTTGGGGAGGCCGAGGCAAGTTGATTGCCTGAGCTCAAGAATTTGAGACCAGCCTGGGGAACACAGTGAAACCCTGTCTCTACTAAAAACACAAAAAGTTAGTTGGGTGTGGTGGCATGTGCCTGTAATCCCAGCTGCTTAGGAGGCTGAGACAGGAGAAATGCTTGAACACGGGAGGTGGAGGTTGCAGTGAGCTGAGATTGTACCATCACACTCTAGCCGGGGCAACAGAGTGAGACTCTATCTCAAAAAAAAAGGAAAAGGAAAAAAAAAAGAATGGGGAGGCTTTAGATAGGTGAAAAGGAACCTACGGGAATGAAAGTAAATCTTCACGGCTAGTTACTGACCAACTCCCAAATGCCTCATAACTGTTCTAGAGAATGTCTGTATTGGAGATTCAAAAACAAAGTAACTTCATGGGCTTATTAATACAATTACACCCAAAATAACAAAGTAACATAAATGAAAGTAGCAAAAATAATAATCAATAGAAAGCAATCCAAGAAAGACCCAGATACTGGAGCTACTAGGCAGACTTAAAAGTAACTCTGAATGCCAGGTGCGGTGGCTTACAGCTGTAATTCCAGCACTTTGGAAGGCAGAGGTGAGGGAATCACCTGAGGTTAGGAGTTGAAGACCAGTTTTGCCGATGTGGTGAAACCCCGTCTCTACTAAAAATACAAAAAAAATTAGCCGGACGTGGTGGTGGGTGCCTATAATCCCAGCTACTTGGGAGGCTGAGTCAAGAGAATCGCTTGGACCCAGAAGGTGGAGGTTGCAGTGCGCCGAGATCATGCCATTGCACTCCAGCCTGGGTGATAAGAGCAAAACTTCATCTCAAAAAAAAAAAAAAAAAAAAGTAACTCTGCTTACTATTTTCAAGGAGCTGAAAGACAAGAGTGTAAACTTGGGAACTATAACAAAAGGATAAAATGGATATCTGAGAAAATAAGAACTCAATGTAAAGTTTAACAGCAGGTTAGATATAGTTGGAGAAAGAATGAGTGAGCAGGAAGATAGATCAGAAACATACTCAAAATTCAGCACAGAGAGACAAAAGATTCAAAATATGGAGGCTAGGTGTGGTAGTACACATCTGTAATCCCAGGTACTTGGGATGCTAAGACAGGAGGATCCCTTGAGACCTGGAGTCCAAAACCAGTCTTGGCAACATTAGCAAGACTCCATGTCTAATTCATTAATTAAATATGGAAGAAACAGTAAGACTCACAGAGTATACAAGGAGTAGGCCTAACATACGTATAATTAGAGTCCCAAAAGAAGAAGGAAAGAATGGGGTAGAAGGAATACTAGAAAAGGTAATGGCAGTGGAGGGAAGGGGGTAAAAAAAAGGAAACGTAATGGCTAAGAACTTTCCAAAACTGATAAAAAGATACAAAATCACAGAATCAAAAATCCCAGCATGATTTTTTAAAAACCTAAATCTACCACTAAGTAGATCATAATAAAGTGTTCAAAGACAAAAATATTGAAAAAATTAGACTAAGAGATGAGTTCTCAGCAAAAACAGTGCAAAGGAAAGGACAAAGTTGTAATTCTTAGCATCAATTAAAAATTCTGTACTCAGTGAACTTTACCTTCAAGAGTAAGAAAAGCAGGCTGGGCACAGTGGCTCACAACTGTAACCCAGCACTTTGGGAGGCCAAGGCAGGTGGATTACTTTAGGTCAGAAGTTCAATATCAGCCTGGCCAACATGGTGAAACCTGTCTCTACTAAAAGTAGAGAAATTAGCCGGGTGTGGTGGCAGGTACCTATAATCCCAGCTACTCTAGAGGCTGAGGCAGGAGAGTTGCTTAAACCCAGAAGGCGGAGGTTGCAGTGAGCTGAGATCACATCACTGTACTACAGCTTGGGTGACAGAGCAAGACTCCATCTCAAAAAAAAAAAGAAGAAGAAGAAAAAGAAAGCCAAGAGAATTTGTCAATAGCAGATCTACACTAGAGGGAAAACAAGATTATTGTTGAAGTAGAAGGAACTCTGCAATACAAGGCAGGATATTGTTTAAAACTCAAGAAATATAAAAATGGCATTTAAGTCAAGAATGGACAAACTGAGTTCAAGTCTTATAAGGTTCTTTTATTGTCTGGGAAGAAGCAGAACAACCAGTAAATATAAGACTTTGTTAAGTCAATGGTCTATGTTGTAATCTCTGGAGTAACCACCAAAATAGTAAAATAATGTGTAAATAATAAGCTAGTGGAGAAGAAATATGGAATAATTTTTTAAAGTTATCAAACCAAAAAATATAGAAAAAGGAACATAAAACAGGAAAGGTAAAGCGAAAGCACAAAATAATAGATTTAAACCCAAATAAGTAATTACATTAAATATAAGCAGACTACAAGATCAAATTAAAGACCAAAATTGTGATGAAACAAAGGTAAAACAAAGCAAAAGGCAAATATTTTTTATAAAAAACACATCTGAAATATATACAAAAAACTGAAAGTAAAGTAGAAAGGAAGATAAAAATACAAACACTAACCAACAGAAAGCTAGTTTAGTTAACACCTGACAAAGTAGACTTTAAAGTAAAAGCATTACTAGAGACAAAGAAAAATCCTTCACAACGAAAAAAGGTTTCAATGAACCAGGAAGCTTTAACAATTCTAATTTTGTATGCATGTAATAATAAAGCCTCAAAATATATAAAACAAAAATTGGCAGAATTAAAAGGAGAAGAAGCAAGAAAGTTTAACTTGCCTTTCTTAGTACATGTTAAAACAAATGGAAAAACGAAATCAGTAGGGGTACAGAAGATTTGAACTAGTATCAAACCTGATAAATGGTAATATATAAACATCAAGCCCAACAACTGTATAATACACATTTTCTTCAAGCACACACGGAAAATTTACAAAAACTGGCCAATATGCTAGGCTACACATCAAACTGTGCTATGTATATTTCAAACTTTTTCATTATTATTGTATGTTACGATGATCTGTGATCAGTAATCTTTGATGTTACTATTATAACTGTGTTGGTGCACCAAGAACTGTGCCCATATATGAAAGTGAACTTAATTGATAAATGTGTGTTTTCTGACTGCTCCACCAACCAGCCTTTCCCTTACCTGTCTCCCTCTACTCAGGCATCCCTATTCCCTGGGACATAACAATATTGAAATTAGGCCAATTAATTACCCTACAATGACCTTTAAGTGTCCAAGTAAAAGAAAGAGTCTCTCGATTTAAATCAAAAGCTAGAAAATCCTGAAGTTTAGCCAAGGAAGGCATGTCCAAAGCTGAGAAACGCTGAAAGCTAGGCCTCTTGAGCCCAACAGTTAGCCAGGCTGTGAATGCAAAGGAAAAGTTCTTAAAGGAAATTAAAAGTGCTAATCCATGAACACACGAATAAGAAAACAAAACAGCCTTCTTGCTATATGAAGAAAGTAAATTTTAGAGTATGGTTAGAAGATCAAACCATCACAACATTCCCTTAAGCCAGAGCCTAATCCAGAGCAAAGTCCTCACTCCCTTCAACACTATGAAGTCTGAGAGAGTTAAGGAAGGTGCAGAAGAAAAGCTGGAAGCTGGCAGAGGTTAGTTCATAAGGTTTAAGGAAACAAGCTTCTCAATAACATGAAAGTGCAAGGTAAAGCAAGCAAGTGCTGACGGAGAAGCTGTAACAAGTTGTCCAAAAGATACAGTTAAACCTAAGATAATGAAAGTAACTACACTAAACAACAGAATTTCAATGTAGACAAATCAGCTTTCTATTGGAAAAAGACGTCATCTAGGATTTTTATAGCTAGAAAGAAGAAGCCACTGTCTGGTTTCAAAGCTTCAAAGGACAGGCTGATTCTCCTGTTAGGGGCTAATGTAGCTGGTGACTTTATTATTTTTATTATTATTATTATTATTATTTGAGATGGAGTTTCGCTCTTGTTTCCGGGGCCGGAGTGCAGTGGAGCGATCTTGGCTCACTGCAACCTCTGCCTCCTGGTTCAAGTGATTCTCCTGCCTCAGCCTTCCTAATAGCTAGAATTACAGGCACACACCACCACACCTGGTTAATTTTTGTATTTTTAGTAGATATGGGGTTTCACCATGTTGGCCAGGCTGGTCTTGAACTCCAGACCTCAGGTGATCTACCCACCTCAGCTTCCCAAAGTGCTGAGATTACAGGCGTGAGCCACTGCGCCTGGCTGCTGTGACTTTAAACTGAAGCCATTACCACTCTGAAAATCCTAGGGCCAGGCTGAGCGCAGTGGCTCATAGCTGTAATCCCAGAACTCTGGGAGGCTAAGGCAGGTGGATCTCTTGAGCTCACGAGTTCAAAACCAGCCTGGGCAACATGGTGAAACTCTGTCTCCACAAAACACACAAAAAATTAGCCAGGTATGGTAGGTCATGGGTGAAAAAATGAATCACTTGACCCTGGGAAGTCGCGGCTACAGTGAGCTGTGATCACGCCACTGCACTCCAGAGTGGGTGACAGAGTAAGATCCCATGTCAAAAAAAAAAAAAAAATCTTAGGGCCCTTAAGACTCATGCTAAATCTACTCTGCCTATGGTCTATAAATTTAACCATAAAGCCTGGATGACAGCATATCTGCTTATAGTAAGCCCACTGTTAAGAACTACTGCTCAGAAAAAAAAGATTATTTTCAAAATATTACTGCTCATTGACAGTGCACCTAGTCACCCAAGAGCCCTGATGGAGATGTACAAGAAGGTTAATGTTGTTTTCATGCTTGCTAATATAACATCCATTCTATGGCCCATGGACCAAGGAGTCATTTCAACTTTGAAGTCTGATAACTTAAGAAATACATTTCATAAAGCTATAGCTGCCATAGTGATTCCTCTGATGGATCTGGGGAAAGTCTATTGAAAACTTTCTGGAAAGTATTCAGCATTCTAGATGGCATTAACGACATTCATAACTTATGAGAGGAGGTCAAAATACCAACACTGAGGGTTTTGGAAGAAGTTGTTTCCAACTCTCATGAATTACTTTAAGGGGTTCAAGACTTTGGTGCAGGAAGTAATTGCAGAGTGGTAGAAATATCAAGAGAAGTAGAATTAGAAGTGGAGCCTGAAGATGTGACTGATTTGCCACAATCTCAGGATCAAATTTGAATGAATGATGAATTGCTTCTTATGGATAAGCAGAGAAAGTGGTTTCTTGAGATGGAAACTACTCCTGGTGAAGATGCTGTGAACATTGTTGAAATGACAAAAAATGAATTGGAATAATACAGGAAGTTGATAAAGCAGTGGCAGGATTTGAGAGGACTGACTCCAACTCCTAAAGGAGTTCTATTGTGAGTAAAATGCTATCAAACAGCATTTCACGCTACAGAAAACTTTTTCATGAACGGAAGAGTCAGTTGATGTAACAAACTCCATAGTTGTTTTCAGAAATTGCCACAGCCATCCTATCCTTCAGCAACCACCATCCTGATCAGTAAGCAGCCATCATCATTAAGGAAAAATCCTGCACTAGCAAAAAGATTATGACACACTTAAGGCTTAGGTGACCACTAGCATTTTTTAGCAATAAAGTATTTTAAAATTAAGGCATGTACATTTTTAATACATAATGCTACTTTGTACTTAATAGACTAAATTATAGCATAAATATAACTTTTATATGCACTGGGAAACCAAAACATTTGTTTTTATTTTGATTTTTGCTTTATTGTGATACTCACTTTATTGTGGTGGTCTGGAATCAAACTCGCAATATAGCCAAAGCATGTCTGTATATACACTGTTTTAAGTGAAATTACATGGAGCATGTCCTCTGAATTCAGTACTGTTAAACTAAATCCCTGTAACAAAAATAGAACTAGGAAATCCCTGAGTGTTAAAAAGAAACACATTTCTAAACCGACGGGTCAAAATAAATTATATTGGAAATTGTATGTATTTTAAACTGCGTAACGACGAAAATACCACACATTAAAACTGGTGCAATACAGCTTAAGTCATGCTTACAGGGAAATTGAATAGCTATAAAGAAATATACTAGAAAAGAGGAAAGGATGAAAATCAACAAGCTAAGCATTCATCTTACCGAGGTAGAAAAAATTCAACAAATTAAAAGTAGGAAAATATAAAAAAAGAAATTAATAAATAGGTAATAAAAATAATGGAGACAATCCACAAAGCCAAAAGATGATTCTATGAAAAGACAAATAAAATTAATAAGTCCTTAAACTAAATAAGAAAAAAGAGATAAGGTACAGATAACCAATGTTAAGAATAAAAAAGAAATATCCTACATTTATTAAAATAAGAAAATATTACATTTTATGCAAATAAATATTTTAAATGTAGTAGAAATGAATATTTTCTAAAATTAACCTTCTAAAACTGATGTAATAAAAAATAGAATATCTGAAAGAAATCATGGCCATAATAAAACTTCTCAAAAAAAAATCCCTCACACCCAGAAGGATTTGCCAGAAAATTCTGCCAAATATTTAAGGGAGGAGCAACCCCAATCTTGTTAAAACAAAAAACAAAAAACAAAACAAAAAACCCAGTCTCAAAAAAGAGAAAAAGGCCAGAGATGATGGCTCATGCCTGTAATTCCAGCACTTTGGGAGGCTAAGGTGTTAAGACTGTTTGAGGCCAGGAGTTCAAGACCAGCCTGGGCAACACAGGGAGACCCCCTCTTTACAAACATTTTAAAATTTAGCCAGGCATGGTGGGATGTACCTGTAGTCCTAGCTACTCAAGAGGCTAATCAGGAAGATCACTTGACCCCAGGAGTTCCAGGGTGCAGTGAGCTATGATTGCACCACTGTACTGCAGCCTGGGTGATAGACCCTGTCTCTTAAAAAATAATAAAAGAAAACAGAAAACAGAAAACAGAAAAAGAGGGAGCATCTCTCAACTCATTTTAGGAAACTAACATAATCTAAACCCAATGGGAGAGAATGGGAACAACAAAGGAGGAGATGAAAGAGAAAAAGAAAAAAAGAAGATGGAAGAAGAAGAGGACAAGGAAGATGATTATTGCAGGAAAATTTCATTCTTGAACATAGAGGCTATAACCCCAAATAAAATATTAGAAATCCAAATCCAGAAATACATAAAAAGGATAATATGTCATAACTAGGTTGGATCTATTCCAGGAATGCAAGATTGCTATAACATTCAAAAAATAATCAGTATAATTTATCCCATTAACAAGATAAAGGACAAAAATTATGACATAGAACAGCACTTGTAAAACTTCAGTAGTTAACCACAGTAATAATGCTTATACCTTTCTCCTTTCTGTTTCCTAAAACACTTAGTCCTGAGGTCATTAAGTGGTGTAGAGCAAGGCAGGCAGCCTTGTAAGAGTGTGGGGGATCTCTGGTGATCCAGAGCAGGGTGTCTGAGGCTGGGAGGTGTGAAGAGGGCAGCCATGCAAGGTGATGTGGTATGGCATAGTCAAAGTTGAAGAGGGTATCCATGCAGAGGGAAGGTCTGGCATGAGTGCGGGGTGAGGAGGGTGACCACACATGCCAGCCTGGCACAGAAAGTCAGAGCCTAAGTGGGCTGAGGAGAGTCTCCACACAAGAAGGCAGCCCCGCACAGGGTATTGGAGCTCAGGCAAGGTAAGAAGGTTGTCCACATGTTGGGGTGGCCTGCCACGGGAAGTCAGAGCCCAAGTGAGATGAGAAAGGCACCCACACAGAGAGACTATGGGATGAAGAGCCTCCATGTGGGGGTGGGGAGCTGGTCAGAAAAAGGATACAAAGACCAAGAAGGGTAGGGAAGGCACTCACATAGTTGGCAGCAGAGGGAGGCAGCCCAGTATGGAATGCTGGAACTTGAACATGGTGAGCAGGGCTTCCCGTAGTGAGGCAGCCAAGCCTGCGGTGCCAAAGCACAGGCAGGAGACGTAGCCATCCATATAAGAGAGGACAGCAACAGCAATGAAGAATGACTACACAGAGGGTGGCAGGTCAAAGAAGCATTTCCACTGTCAGAGAAGAGAATTACAAATATGGAAAAGGAGGAATCCAGAGGGAACCCTGTTGTGTTGGGTCAGAATTGGAGGTACTGGTGTAAACATACATTATCTAGCTCTGTTCACTCACAGGGACTAAGAGTTACAACATCTCAAACGCAATGGGTATATCTAGCACCCAGATCTTGGCTTTTAAATACCATTCTCCAATAAAAGGATTCAGGGGTCATGGAAGAAAGGGTAAATTCCAGGACTAAGTCAGCGAAGATGAGCCTGGAATATCTTATCACAGAAGGCAAGAAAGTACTCAAAGAATGACAGAGGTATGGCCAAATGGACCCACTTGAAAAGGATCCCAGTGGCTAAATATGGGGTATTTTGAGCATCAAAATAATAAATAATAGTAACTGAAAGTAATCCATTGAGTAAAATAAGACCGCATGAATCCATACTAACGTAATTAATAAATTGAAAGTTTGATGAGGATAAGATATTTACATTGTTTCAAAGGCACTGTCTCACAAAATATTTGATGATTACAAAGGAAAAACAGTAACTTCAAAGTGAAGAATCCTGGCAGACATCACCTTAAGAGATGAAATGAAAAATCATGAGTAATGGACAAATCAAGTGTGCCTCATGAAGTAGTTTTCAAGTTCATGAAAGTCAAGGAGAGAATGAGGAACTCTTCCAGACTGAAAGTTACTAAAGAGATACCCTAACTAAATGCAACCCCTAATTTTAACTGGACAATTATCGGAACAACTAGTAAAATTTAAGTGAGATCTAAGGATTAGATAGAAATAATGTGCCAAAGCTAAGTTCCTGATTTTGTTGGTTGTGTTGGAATTATGTGGATTATTACTGTTTGTAGGAAAAAACATTCTACATTGCTCAGGAGAGGCAGGTCATCAGGTCTGAAATTTATTCTCAAATGGTTCAGGGAAAAAAAAGTTTTTTATATTGTACTTGCAACTTTTTCATAAGTTTGATTTGTTTAAAATTTAAAAATAGAAACTTAGAAAACTAAGGAGAAAAGAATTTTCTTTCTTTTTTTTTTAAGATGGGGTTTCACCATGATGGCCAGGCTCGTCTTGAACTCCTGACCTCAGGTGATCCACCCACCTCAGCCTCCCAAAGTGCTAGGATTACAGGCATGAGCCACTGTGCCCGGCAAGAATTTTCTTAATTGGCTAAGGCAGTGTTGCTCATCCACAAACTGGGGCCTGTTCTCGAATTTGTTACCTGATATACAATGAGATGACAGTACGGAAACTGAGAGTGTTAGAAACTTTTATAACAATAAAAAAGGCTGAGTGCGGTGGCTCATACTTGTAATTCCAGCACTTTGGGAGGCCAAAGCGGGTGGATCACCTGAGACCAGGAGTTCGAGACCAGCCTGGCCAACATGGTGAAACCCCGTCTCTACTAAAAATACAGAAATTAGCCAGGTGCAGCTACTAATATAGGCACTACGTGCCTATAGTCCCAGCTACTTGGGAGGCTGAGGTAGGAGAATCACTTGAACCCAGGAGGCAGAGGTTGCAGTGAGCTGAGATCCCACCACTGCACTCCAGCCTGGGTGACAGAGCAAGACTCTGTCTCAAAAAAACAAAAACAATAAAAGGCTAACTTTGATAGAGTAATTTTATATCTGTTGAATCTAGTACAGAAGATTTTGGTATTGTAATTAAGATATTGGTTTCATTTTTTCTAGTAATTCATCCTTATTTTATTTTATATCTATATTAGTAATACCAAAGATTGGAATTTTTAAAAAAAAAAATGGTTCTTCTGGCCTGGGCAACATAGCAAGACCCCATCTCTAAAATAAAAAATAAAAAACAATTAGTTGGGCATAATGGCACGTCTATAGTGTCAGCTACTTGGGAGGCTGAGGAAGGAGGACTGCCTAAGTCTGTAAGTTTGAGGCTGCAATGAGTCACGATCGTGCCACTGCACTCCAGCCTGTGTGACAGAGTGAGACTCTGATCCAAAAACAAAAACACCACCACAAAAAAACTGGTACTTCACCACAGTTTGAGAAGCATATAGAGTATTATTAAAAACAACCACTATTGCAAATATGTTACTTAATGGTAAAATGGTGAAGCTTTCCTCTGGGAACAAGATTGTTACCACTTTTATTTACTATTGTACTAGAGGTCCTAGTCATGCAGAAAGGAAAGAAAAAAAAAGGCACAAGAATTACATGTTTGGGGTGGGGGAAAACTCCTGTGACTTATAGATCAAGTACATAGTAAATACAGAATTTTTTCAGAGTCCCAACTACCTACCTCTTGCTTTGTACCTATACCATTATATTAAAATAAAGGCCATAGCAAACATACAATATTGTCTTTGTCTCACTTAGATATCAGTTTAGATCCTATAACCACGGGCCTCTTATGTGTGCTTTCGCCAGGGCCTTGTGCTTCTCATAATTCAACTTAATCTCTCATCTAATTAATAAACTTTTTAATGGAAAGCCTACTCCTTTCCTTTCTTTGGATTTAGGTAGCTATAAAGGTCCATCTCACAGTTCTGAATTGGAACTGCAAGTTCCTTAAGGGCCTTATATTTTCATAGTTCCCATGGCACCCAGAATAGCATAGGCGTTTTGTAGGTATTCAGTAAATTTCTGTATAGTTGGTTTCAAGCCAGAAACAACTTTCCACTTTAAAGTCATATTCACAGAATGGATGAGCCTTAAGACAGGTGGGCAGGCAGACAGACAAGATAAATATATCAATAAAGAAAGAAAACATTAAAAAAATAAGTTTACCAAAATGTCATCAGAGGGTAGTGAAGGGAATAAAATATTTCAGTGTGACTGTTCAGGATCCTAACTTCCAAGTTACAGGTTCTATACTATTTCAGCTGATGACTCCTTCACTAAGAAATGTCCACCTGTATTTGTAATGGTTTGAGAAAGTCCAGAGCAGCTTTAAGAAACTTGTAACACAGAATCTAAGAGATTTTTCACTGGTTTAGAATTTAGTAATTCCTACCTCCCTCCCCTCAAGGGTTCATTCCATAAAGGTATCCAAAACTACCCTGGATCTTTGCTCCATGAACCTTTTAGTCCAGATCCTGTCACTGACATTGGATATATGACCCAAGCTGTATGACCTTGCAAGACTCATATTTTCTCTGAGTTGCAGGTACTACACCAATCAAAGAATCTATGAACCCAGGTCTCCATCCAGGCTCTTGATATATAGGATTCTGTTCCATTAGGATTCTGTTCCATTCCTCTCTTCCAATCCAATGCAAGTTTCCCAGTTTCGATTCTGTCCCAACTCTAGCTGTGTGACTTTGGGACCCTTAACATTTTCCAGATTTCATTGTTTTCTATATAAAGCAGATATCTGAACTATGTCTGAGGTCTCCTCTGGTTACTCCTCCCACATATACACACACAGACTTTTAAGAAGTGTGACATCACTGCATCAACTCATGGTCTGCCATGAAAGTACTGCTTTACACAGATACGTATATCCACAGAGTTTTACAGAGCAAACTTAAACTGGTTCCTAGCAAAGGAAATGGTATTTTTGTTGTTGTTTCTATGCTGCTATTTATAATGAAACATTTGGGAAAAGACAAAGGTAGCAGAATCAGTCACTGGCATACCTATTATATCATCCATTTGCCATGCCCTGACCAGAAAAAACTGGCTTTTGACCTTTCATGTCCTGCTTCTTATCAGGATCTAAATTAGCATGCTACAGCTAGGCACACTGGCTTGCCCCTATAATTTTAGCACTTTAGGAAGCTGAGGTGGGAGGATCGCTTGAGGCCAGAAGTTCAAGACCAGCCTGGGCAACATAGTGAGATCCCATCTCTACAGCAGATTTAAAAATTAGCTGCCTAGGTGCATGCCTGTAGCCCTAGCTACCTGGAAGACTGACGTGGGACGATCACTTGAGCCCAGGAGTTCAGGTTGCAGTAAACTATGACAGCATCACTGCATTCCAGCTTGGGCAACAGAATAAGACCTTGTGGCTAAAAACATAAATAAAAAATAAACTGGTATATTGCTATAGGAACATAAAATGCATATACTACTTTTTTTTTTTGAGCTGGAGTCTCACTCTGTCACACAGGCTGGAGTGCAGTTGTGCAATCTCAGCTCGCTGCAACCGAGTAGCTGGATTTACAGGTACATGTCACCACGTCTTGCTAATTTTTTGTATTTTCAGTAGAAACAAGGTTTCACCATATTAGCAAGGCTGGTCTTGAACTCCTGACCTTCAGCAATTCGCCCACCTCAGCCTCCCAAAGAGTTGGGATTACAGGCATGAGGCACCGCGCCTGACCATATATTACTTGTTATAAGAGGCCTGGAAGGGTAAAAACTTCGTCCATAAAATAACCCAACTGTTGCTACTTAATAGCAGGACCTAGCTTAATGATATAAGACAGATGGTACCAAATGCCAAACATCACTACTTGGTTAGGAAACACATCAAATCCTATCCCATGTCTGATGTCTGACCATTGCCCTATCTCTTCTACCCTACTGACTACCACCACCGATAGAAAAAGTACCATGGAAAGGGGACTGGTTTACCAGGGAACCACTAGAGGCCCTGCCAGATCGGGTGCCTGCAGACCCCACTTTATTCCCCACAGTTTTCTCTCTCATTCACCATGCTTTAGCCACACTGGCCCGTTGAAAACACCAAACCTTCTCCCAGGGCTCTTTTTTATTCCACTCCTTCTTCCTGAAACACTTCTCACCTTGCTACACCATTCTTCACGTGACTGTACTCCTTTCAGGTCTCAGCTTAAATGTTTCCTCCTCAGAGCAGCTCTTCCTGATCACCCCATATGGGTGAGTCATCAACATCTTCCACTGTTCTTTGCCATT
The DNA here is from genome assembly GCA_963573385.1 of Cacajao melanocephalus. NCBI lineage: Eukaryota > Metazoa > Chordata > Mammalia > Primates > Pitheciidae > Cacajao > Cacajao melanocephalus. The sequence goes on from CAUYLG010031996.1 coordinate 66,602, forward strand.
GCTACATTTATTTTTTTATTAGCCATTATCCCTACTTGTAATTGTTCGTTTTCTGATTCATACCCACCAGATTGTAAGCTTGCCTGTGAGGGCAGGACCATGTCTTTTCTATTTATCAATACATATTCAGTGTCTAGTACCATAGTTGGCACACAATAAGTGTTCATTACACATACGTTCAATGAATTAGTGAATATTAGGAGAGCTTCCCAAGCTTCAGTTTGGTTTCAAATCTCCAGGACCATGTAGCTCACCTTGTACATATGGCCCCATCTCTGGATGCTCCCTGACCCGCAGGGCATAGGATTTTTTTTGACCAGATTGCTTCAACAGATCCCGCACTCGTTCATTATAGATTTCTAGAAAACTAGAGAGAAGTAGAAAAGGCAACATAATTCTATTTTGAAAAAAAGTAGAAAAAACACTAAGCTAAAAATCAGGAGGTCTTAGTTCCTGTTCCAGGTCCATCTCTGACACTCTACGGCACTGATCAAACCAGGGTTCCCCCTTGAGTCTCTTTCCATACATATACAATAGAGTTTTTTAAAAAATTGTATTTCTTTATTTACTTTTGAGACAGAGTCTTGCTCTGTCTCACAGGCTGAAGTGCAGTGGCACTATCTTGGCTCACTGCAACCTCTGCCTCCCAGATTCACTGCACCCCGCCACAGAGGTTGTTTCTTGAGTGAGTTTCAAACATGACCCTTAAGCTCTATTGTTCTGTGAAGGCATCTCAAGGGCTAGACAGCCAGGGTAAGCTGGCCACAGAAAGAAAGACCTGCTTGTTAAGTCTATGGGTAGGAAATTAAGTTTTCTACACCAAGGGCCTAAGTATGTTTCTCAGCTCCTGTACTGCAAGATATTTCTTCTGTGGCTCTTCTCCATCCCTGTGGTGACTCTGGAAGCAGAGAGGACAGCTGAACATGGTAGAATTTGGAATGGAAAAAGAACTACTGTAGGTCCCAGAGATTGTCAGTTTCTTACCTTACTTTTATCCTACAGGAGGAAGGCAGTGAAGCACAGTCTTTCTCCCTGACGAAGAGACCCTGCACAAACCAGAGGGTTGGAGTTTCATTGTAGGAATTGTACAGAGACCTACTTTGAGAGGATCCAGTCAAAAGATAGTCTATACCTCACATATCCGTGGTGTCAGCCCAACAGAGGCCTGGAAAACAGAAGAAAGGAAAGCATTATTGTTTACTCAAGGTAATGGTCTCCCCCACAGAATACCCAGGAACCATCCTCAGCATGGAAGACAGGTGCATGGACTCCTTGCCTCTTCACTTCAGGCAGTTTCACTGGGGAATATAGAAGACTGTTATGTGCCAGTGCTCCAAAAGACACTCACAGGAGAAATGTACCAGATGAGAGGCAGATTATCACCATAAAAGGAAACAAACCCAGATACCTGCTTTTACACAATGAAGGTTACATTATTCTTGGATAAAAACACTTTACCAATCCCTACGGGGGAGTTGAGTAGAAGAGTATTCAAAATACACATTTAGACCAGGTACAGTGGCTCACCCCTGTAATCCCAGCACTTTGGGAGGCTGAGGTGGGCAGATCACCCGAGCTCAGGAGTTAAAGAAAAGCCTTGGCAACATGGGGAAGACTCTGTCTCTACTAAAAATACAAAAAAATTAGCCAGGCAGGCTGGCATGTGCCTATGGTCTCAGCTTCTTGGGAGGCTAAGGTGGGAGGATCACTTGAGCCTGGGAGGCAGAGGCTGCAGTGAAGTGAGATTGTGCCACTGCCCTCCAGCATGGGTAACAGAGTGAGACTCCGTCACAAACAACAACAACAACAACACACATTTAGAAAAAGGTGATTTCTTTTCCCATCTTGTATTCGGTGCTAACTTGTACGCAGGTTAAGGGCTTTATACTTTTGGTTTAGTGGCCAATTTCTTTATTATTACTATTATTATTATATTTGAAATGGAGTTTCACTCTTGTTGCCCAGGCTGGAGTGCAATAGCACGATCTCAGCTCACTGCAACCTCCACCTCCTGAGTTCAAGCAATTCTCCTGCCTCAGCTTCCTGCGTAGCTGGGAGTACAGGCGGGTGCCACCATGCCTGGCTAATTTTCGTATTTTTAGTAGAGACAGGGTTTCACCTTGTTGGCCAGGCTACTCTCAAACTCCTGAGCTCGGGTGATCTGCCCACCTCAGCCTCCCAAAGTGCTGGCATTATAGGCGTGAGCCACCAGGGCTCCAATTTCTTTTTTTAAAGTCAAATACTGTGAGATTACACTAAACACTGGACAAAGTGAGCAATGAGCTAGGTCCAAGGCATCAGGGATAATCATCTAGGAGGCAACATATCCTATAGAATGTCCCTGTGGAGTGCTTTTTTTGTTTTGTTTCTTGAGACAAGAGTCTCACTCCATTGCCCAGGCTGGAGTGCAATGGCAAAATCTCAGCTCACTGCAACCTCCGTCTCCTGGGTTCAAGTGATTTTCCTGCCTCAGTCTCCCAAGTAGCTGGGATTACAGGTACACACCATGTCTGGCTAATGTTTGTATTTTTTAGTACAGATGGGGATTCACCATGTTGGCCAGGCTGGTTTTGAACTCCTGACCTTGTAATCTGCTCGCCTCGGCCTCCCAAAGTGCTGGGATTACAGGAGTGAGCCACCGCACCCGGCTGAGACAGGGTCTCTTCCTCTGTTGTCCTGGCTGGAGTACAGTGGCAAGATCATGGCTGATCATTGCAGCCTCAAGCTCCCAGGCTGAAGCCATCCTCCCACCTCAGCCTCCTAACTAGCTGGGAACACAGGCATGTGCCCCCACGCCCAGCTGGTCTTTGTATTTTTTGTAGAGATGGGGTCTCCCTATGTTGCTCAGACTGGTCTCAAACTCCTGGGCTTAAGGGATCTTTCTGCCTCAGCCACACCAAAGTGTTGAGAATACAGGTGTGAGCCACTGCACCTGGCACCCCTACCAGGATACTTCTAAACCTAAAACAACAAGGTATTCTTATTAACGAACTCTGCCCTCCTAATCTTCTATGATAAAGGAAGGCTCTCATTAAATCCTACATACTTTTGAAAGCCCCTGGCTCAGGAGCTAGCTCTCCTGCTTTCTTCTAACATGCAGATCTAACACATGTAGGCTTGGAGCTTGGCCACAATAATGGAATCTCTGCACAGCTCTAGCCTGCACTTAAGATTTAGTCCAGGTCTTGTCCATAACAAAGGCGCAAAACAGCTTCAAGTAAGGAACCTGGAGGTAACAAAAGAAAATCAGTAGGACTGAGAAGAACTGCTTTGTTGAAGGGAGCTGTAAAATTCTAAGGGTCTTCAGGGTTTAATAAGGAGGGGCTAATTATTCAGTTTACCTTCCAATTAAATGCTGAAAAACTCATTCTTAAAACAGAAGACTCATTAAATCTCCTTTAAAGTTGACCTACTACAGAAATCATATTCTATCTCACAGTATTAAGGAAAATGCAAGGTTAAGGCTTGCTGCGGCGTTAGGAATATATCTCATTATAATACTCACTGGGGTCCCCAGCATGGTGTATGTCTTCCCAGAGCCTGTCTGTCCATAAGCGAAAACACATATGTTATAGCCTTTGGCAACTCCAGACAGTACTTCCATCCCTAAATCCTGGAACACCTGTAACAAAAAAAGCAGAGGAAGTATCACTGTGGTCCTTCTTCTCATAGCAGATTTACAATTATTTTCTAATCTAAAAAAATTATAAAATATTTCAAACATCCATGACTATTAATTCCCCACCATTTCATAGGAATCAATTCACAGCTTCATAAGATAGCTAAGGAAAATCCATTCATTCAGCCCATCAAATATTGTTTGAAGTCCCTACTGTATCTAGACACAATACTAGATTTGAAGATAAAAAGGTAATATGGTCTCTAACCTTAAGGCAAAGAGAGTGTAGAAGAGCAAAGAAATGCAAGCAAAATAATTCTGTATCTCTTGCAAGAAAATGTTTAATATGGTTAATCAGGTAAAGCTGCAGTGAAATATTGCCCAACAACATAGACATTCAGGGTCTTAGGTTACCATACTGAAGATCCAGTAAGACCAGAAGTTAGGGAGGTGTATTTTCCATGTGCATCTATTTTCTACACACTCCCTCCTCAGATTGACCCTAAGAGCTGGCTGGTTTTGCTGGTCATTTACCCCTATTTTAGTGAATCAGAAATAGGCAGAGTTCCTCATGTGAAAACTCCTGTACTTGGTATCTTGCCTGGAAGTCCTACTGAGATCTGTTCGGCAGAGTCTGGTCTCAGGAAAAAATAGCCAGCCTTACGGGGAAGGCACAGCTTCTCAGTTCAGCCGGTCTTTGGCAGAATGCTATGTGGGCATCTGTATACCCACACTGTTGAGGTGGACATTTACTCTTTGTATTGTTGTTGCCCAGCATCAAAATACTCTTCCTTTGAATCTTCGGTTCTATCAGTTTTGGTGGGAAGCATGGCTCAATGCTCTACTATAGAAGCCAAGAAGGCCAGATACTCCTCTCTGCCTAGGAGAACACTAGCACATGAAATGAGGCCAGACATGGCTAGGCGTGGTGGCTCACATCTGTAACTCCAGCACTTTGGGAGGAGGAGTCAGGTGGATCACCTGAGGTCAGGAGTTCGAGACCAGCCTGGCCAACATGGCAAAAACCCATCTCTGCTAAAAATACAAAATATTAGCCAGGCGTGCTGGTGGGCACCTGTAATCCCAGCTACTCAGGAGGTGGAGGCAGGAGACTTGCTTGAACCCAGGAAGCAGAGGTTGCAATGAACTGAGATTGCACCATTGCACTCTAGCCTGGGTGACAGAGTGAGACTCCATCTCAAAAAAAAAAAAAAAAGGGAAAAAAAATTAGGCCAGACAACTAGATGTCACTTGACAACTAGATTATCACTTGAAAAACATAAAAATAAACAATGGTTAATAAACAATAAACAATAGTTAATAATTGTCCATGCTGGCATCAAGGATCCAATAGCTTGCTGAGCATACAGTGGTAGAAGTGCCAAGTGTGGTGCAAATCAGACAATTCGTGATACAGCTCTGCATGGGGTCCCTGCTGCTTAACATCCTATGCCTTTCTGCCCATTTTTCAACTTTCCCTTCAATTCTGTGACTCCTCTGATATGATTCCAAGGTGTAGTGTGTTCTTACACTTCAAAGCTGTGTCATCTTGGGCAAATTACTTAAACTTCGTAAACTTCACTTTCTTTAGGTATAAAATGATTATTTTTCTATCTGTAATACAGGTTTGTTGTGAAGATTAAACAAAATAATACACTTAATTAGGGACAAAGACAGGAGCTACTAACTCAAGACTACTCTCCCTGTTCTTTTTTCTTTTTCTTTTTTTTTTTTAACTGAGACAGGGTCTCGCTCTGACCCCTAGGCTGGAGTGCAGTGGCGCAACCTTGGCTCACTGCAGCCTTGACCTCCTGGGCTCAAATTATCTTCCTACCTTGGCCTCCCTAGTAGCTGGAACTACAGGTGTGTTCCACCATGCCCAGCTAATTTTTTCGTATTTTTGTAGAGACAGGTCTCCCCATGTTGTCTAGGCTGGTCTTGAACTCCTGGGCTCAAGCAATCCACATACTTCAGCCTCCCAAAATGCTGGGATTACAGGTGTGAGCCACTGTGACTGGCTCTTTTTTTTTTCTTAAGAGACATGGTTTTATCCTGTCAGCTAGGCTGAAGTGCAGTGGCACAATCATAGCTTACTGCAGCTTCAAACTCCTGGGCTCAAGGGATCATCCCACCTCAGTCTCTTGAGTAGCTAGGATTACGGGCATTTTTATTCATTTTCTCTTCATTAGTTTTAATAATCAGTGTTAAGCTGTCATCAGTTTAAATGAATGGGTATTTGCAAGCCTCATGCTAACCTCAAATCAAAACACATACAAAAGAGACACAAAAAATAAAGAGAAATTAAAAGATGTCACCAGAGAAAATCACCTTCACAAAACAGGAAGAGAGTATGAAAAGGAGGAAAGAAAAGACCACAAAACAACCAGAAAACAAATAACGAAATTGCAGAAGTCCTTACTAATCAATAACGTTGAATGTAAGGGGACTAAACTGTCCAATCAAAAGACAGAGTTAAATGGATTTTAGAAACAAGACCCAACAATCTGTTGCCTACAGGAAACACACTTCACCGATAAAGACAAACATACACTGAAAACAAAGGGAGAGAAAAAGATATTCTGTGCAAACGGAAACCAAAAAAGAGCAGAAGTAGCTGTATGTATATTAGACAAAATAGATTTCAAGACAAAAACTTAAAAGAGAAAAAGGTCATTATATAATGATAAAGGGGTCAATTCAGCAAGAGGATGTAACAATTATAAATACATATGCACCCAATACTGGATCACCCAGATGTATAAAGCAAATATTAGAGCGAGCGAGCGAGAGAGAGAGAAACCTCAATACAGTAATAGCTGGAGACTTCAACATCTCACTTTCAACACTGAACAGATCATTCAGGCAGAAAATAAAGAAATGTAGGACTTAACCTGCGCTGTAAAGCAAACGAACCTAATAGATATTTATGGAACATTTCATCCAATGGCTGCAGAATACACGTTCTTCTCATCAGCACACAGATCATTCTCAAGAATAGAGCATATGTTAGGCCACAAAACAAGTCTTAAAGAATTTTTTAAAAAATCTTCCTGAAAGGTAGGTTAAGGAAAAAATAAAAATAAATAATAAAATAATTCAAAAAAGCTGAAATCATATCAAGTATCTTCTATGACCACAATGGAATAAAATTAGAAATCGATAACAAGAGGAACTTTGGAAACTATATATTCACATGGAAATTAAGCAATATGCTCCTAAATGACCAGTAGGTCAATGAACAAAATAAGAAGGAAATTTTTAAATTTCCTTTTTTTTTTTTTTTTGGAGACAGACTCTTACTCTGTCACCCAGGCTAGAGTGCAATGGTGTGATCTCGGCTCACTGCAACCTCCACCTCCTGGGTTCAAGCAATTCTCATGCCTCAGCCTCCCAAGAAGCTGAGACTACAGGTGCGTACCACCACGCCTGGCTAATTTTTTGTATTTTAGTAGAGATAGGGTTTCACCATGTTACCCAGGCTGCTCCTGAACTTCTGAGCTCAAGCAGTCTGCCCACCTTGGCATCATAAAGTACTAGGATTACAGGCACAAACCACCATGCCCAGCCTAAATTTCTTTAAACAAATGGATACGGAAATATAACATACCAAAACAAATAGGATACAGCGAAAGTACTACTAAGAGAAAAGTTTATAGCAATAAGCATTTATATCAAAAAAGTAGAAAAACTTCAAATAACCTAATAATGCATTTTAAAAACTAGAAAAGTGACCAGGTATGGTGGCTCATGCCTGTAATTCCAGCACTTTAGGAGGCCAAAGCAAGAAGATCGCTTGAACCCAGGAGTTGAAGATCAGCCTGGGCTCAAGCTCCATAAGCTCTTGCAGTGTAACAAGACACCATCTCTATTTTTTTTTTAATTAAAAAAGAAAAGAACTAGAAAAGCAAGAGTGAATTAAACACAAAATTAGTAGAAGAAAAAAGATTAGAGCAGAAATAAATGAAATTGAAATGAAAAAAGCAATACCAAAGATCAATAAAATGAAAAGTTGTTTTTTTGAAAAGATAAAATCAGTAAGCCTTTAGGCAGACTAAGAAAATAAGAGAAGACCCATGTAAATAAAATCTGAGATGAAAAAAGAGGCATTACCGCTGACACCACAGAAATGCAAAGGCCCATTACAGGCTACTATGACTATATGCCAATAAATTGGAAAACCTAGGAAAAAAAATTCCTAGACACATACAATCTACCAAAACTGAACCATGAAAAAATCCAAAACCTGAAGAGACCAATAACAAGTAATGAAGCTGTAATAAAAATCTCCCAGCAAAGAAAAGCCCAGAACCTGATGGTTTCGCTGCTGAATTTTACCAAACAATTAAAGAATAACTAACACCAATCCTACTAAAGCTATTCCAAAAAAAAAAAAAATGAAAAAGGGAGTATTTGCAAATTCATCTATTAAGGCCAGTATTACCCTGATGTCAACACCACACAAAGATATATCAAAAAAAGAAAATTACAGGCTAATATCCCTGACAAACATTGATGCTAAAATCTTCAACAAAATCCAGCAAACTGAATTCAAACAGTATGTTTAAAACATCATTTAGGCTGGCGCGGTGGCTCACACCTGTAATCCTGACATTTTGGAAGCCCAAGGCGGGCAGATCACGAGGCCAGGAGATCAAGATTATCCTGGCTGAAAAGGGAAGGAGTCAAGATGGCCAAATAGACACAACTCCAGTGCACAACACCCGGCAACAGAGATGCAGAAATCCGGAGATCTCTACCTTCAACCATGGTACCAGGTGCATTTCAATGGGTCTGGTCTGACGGTGAGCAAAGCCCAGGCAGGGCAGACCGAGGTGGGGAGGGGTGTCGTTTCACCCAGAAAGTGCATCTGACCAGTGAGTCAGAGGCTCCCCCTCTGGCACGCCAGTCTGGATACAGCGCTTGCCCCAAAGCCTCAGCAATACACAGAACAGGGGATCTTTGCCAGTCAAGCACCAGGAATTGCAAGCGCAGGGCTGAATAATAATACAGGACAGTGCCCCGGATTGGCGCACAGATCTAGGCAAACGCATAAACCCATAAGCTGGCCAGGAGAGCCTGTAGAG